>JAZGTJ010000245.1:0-162513 GCA_036877575.1 Botia almorhae
TGCGGTAACTTCAGTTTACTTACGCGGTTCTTTGCATGGTAATTACCTGGTTTCTTACCCCCTTATTACCCGAACGTACCGCGTTGTTCCCCTTTACTTACCCCGTAAGTTCTTTATAGGTACACTGTAATTACAAAAACTTACACCGTAAGTTCAGTGTACTTACGCGGTTCTTTGCGGGTTGTAATCTAAAGCGTTACCAAATCTCACTTTTACCAATAAATAGAGATCTCTAGAGATGCATCTAATTTGCATTTAATAAAAACAACATTTTATACAACAATTTATATAGCACTCTGACAATTAGAATCAGAATTAAACAGTTAAACTGAATGTACAAGCATTTCTTATCTGTTTAGTATTTGGTATGCCCCCCTTTTGTTGGCATAAGCTGGCATGGACTCCAGTATGGCCTGGAAAAGTACTGTAAACTTGACGATCCATCTTATACCACCATGATTTAAAGATGTTCCATAAGAACAATGAAGGCAAGGAAATCTGACCTTTTGTACAAACAAGTTAACATTGTTGATGTCACAAATTTGTTCACAAAGTGCACTTGATTAGTGACACTGAATGAAATGAATATTATTTCCTCTTCTATGTACAACTTTTTTTTATTATATACACACACACACAAACAGTACTCAGTGGACAGGTTATGTGTCCGTGTTATGTGTCCTTTCACTTAAGAGGGCAGACAGTGAGCAGTCATGCAAAACAGCCCAATCGCTTCCAGGGACTGAGGTGATATTTTATATTTATCAGCTAGTCACTGAAGATGCTGGGCTTGCTATATAGTCATGGCCGAGGGCAAAACATTGAGAGTTCTGTGGAAAAGGTACTTTTACAAACAAGGCTTTAAAGGTTGGTTTTGTGTATAAATATTGCATCTTTGTTGGTATACTATATCTTTGTATGGAGTTCTCTACAAATCACAAAAAAGTAGAACAATAATAAATGATCACTTCATTCCAGACACATGCAGCGAGTAATGAAAATTGAATACATCTAAAATCTGCTTGTGGTTTTTCATTTCACCATGGGCGTCTTAGCCTACAAAAGGCTGAAGACCACTGCACTAGAGGAATCACTTAGCAACCGTATGCAAGGACAGGCATACACTGTAATCTCCAGACTCATAATTCCCATATATCCCTGTTGGGATCAGTTTGTCCAGAATCTGATCTGTAATAAGCTGCCAGTGAAACCTCAAAGGGCAAAAGGAACTGTTCTGAAAAGCAGACAAGTTAAGCTCCGCTGAACAGTAGCTTGTGTAGGACACTGTACCATCAGGGTTCATCTCCAGAGGTTTTTCCTCTGAAAGGGACATTCATGCAGGCAGGACAGCTTGAAAAGCATATCAATTCTTTCAGTACTTAAGCATTCACCTCCTATCCCCTGGTCTTTGGATTGTACCCCACATTGTTTCAATTAGCACTAAAAGGACATCCCTGCTAAGAGTACACCAGGCCACAATGTCATCACCTTCCTTTTAATGTTTAACAGCGGCTGGAGCAGAACAAGGTCAAAGCAAAAGCCAAGAGGAAGTTCAGACACCAATTACGATCACTTCCCAGCTGGTTTTCTTCTGTTTAGCAATATCCCTCCTCCTCCCGTTTCAAAAATGTGTCTTCATTTTGTTAGCACTTCCTCAACTATCCATCTAGAGCAGCAGATTACCAAGGCAGAGCAGAATCAGCTGGCTGTGTGTATTTTCTTTGATTACAGGGCTGGAGAATTCTCGCTGTGGCATTTGGCACTGTGGGCATGTTCACATTTCACGCTGCTCCTCCATGCGTGCGCTGTGCTTCAGAATCTGAGCACACATATAATATGCAATAAAATGTTGCTTTAGGTACAGGAACATTCCAAAACACATTGATTATTCAAGGCTGATATCTGCAGGACGCGCAGCAGAGCTATAATGATGGTTCACTATACCTCAAAGCTATCTGCTCGGGGGGTCTTTATAAATATTATACTGAAGTAAGGGGTCGAGCTTTGGCTGGTTGGCACAGTCCATTTGGGCCCCAACTGGACTGGTGGATACTGGAACAACACAACTCTGTGGGCAAAAAGCAAAACAATGGCTGTCAATGAATAAATAAGCTTTATTCATTGACAGCCAATCAAAAACAGCCATTTCGTCTGATGTCACAGCCATTTTGTTATTTTACAGGAGATGTTCTATTAACAACAGGTGAATTTTACATCTTAAAAGCTTTCAAAAGACGTATTTTCCCACTTTTCCCAGTTTATTTTCCCTGCAAAATGGTTTTGTTGCGGTAAGATGAATAAAAATGTGTATTTTAAAGCTGCAGTCGTCTTTCGACTGATTTTACTTTGAACGCTCTATGACTCATAGAATTCTTAGTTCTCCGTGCACACTTGCAGACAAATCTGAAACTTCAAATAAAAAAGCCTCATTTGTATTGACGTTTGCTGTACACAGTGTACATAGAGGAGAAATACTGTTCATCCCCTCAGGAGTGTTTGATCTGGGTAAAAATCTAAAGCTTCAGTGGTACAGGATGAATGAGCATAAATAGAACCATGGTGAATGTATTATCAACACTGACACGAGACCATAGCAACAGAATAAACTGTATTAAATCTGCAATCACTTCTGCAGCTTCCATTTGCCAGGACAATTACATTTTTGACAAAATGCATAATTTCTTAGGTTGTGCAACAGTGCAATAAACCTTTTTTTCTCGTTTGATAGCAGTATGAAAATTAACATACTGTAAAATGGCTGCACAGATGTCAGACGGCTCATTTAAAATGGGCATGTGAGATAACTTTGTTTTACAACATTGCATACAAAACTAGTTTGATGTAAAACATGCAGTTTGAAGCCAAAATCTGACTGTAGTCAAAGAAAACAAAAGATCACAAGGCATTTACCACTAGTAATTGAAATGATTAGTAAAAACTGCACTCAGCAGCATTCCTACTTCTTCAGAAAGTAAACCTACAGAAAGAAACTTTCCTCTCCTTCATATATGTAAATAAGAAGGCAAATAAGGCAATCAATTGGTTGCATTCTCACCATGTTCAATTCACCTCTCCCTGAAGCGATGCGCTGCACTGTCATTTCTGTTACCTGCAGCCTACAAACACATTTCAATTTAGAAAGGGCTAAACTGTTTCATCAATTACACAGTTCGAGAGGTAACACAGGCATGATTTATGCAGTCCGGAAAAACTATTCAAAGCAAACTATTCAAAGTGTTGGCGTCGCATAATAGTGGCATGACTATTTTTTTAAAATAAAGGTGTGATAAAAATAAAGACAAACCTAAAATCATCAAAAATAAATACAAATTTTAAACCATCAGATTTAGATGGGATTTTACAAATTTGCCAAATGTCTGTGGATATATGCAAAGGATCTAAGTAATTAACAAAATGTTAAATTCTAATGGACTAATTCTCAGAGGAAGATGAGTTACAATCATACATACAATATGGTTTTAGTGTTTACATACAAAAACATGTATTAAAAGTGTACATATTGTACTACATAATGTACTATATTTAACTAAGAATGACAGAGATGTAATACAATACAGCACAATGTAGCACATTTTTACACCACGTTTTTATACATACAGTATGAAGACATGAAGATGATTTCACACTTACGGCAAAAGTGCATACCTCATTCTAGTTCATAACATTTCCAAATGGTTGTATCAATACACTGCTGATCATTTATTGTTCATCATGCACAGTGCATGTGCAGTATTGAGTGCCAGCATTTCTCCACATAAGATGCAAATAAAATACAGTCATTAGGCAAGAGTCAATTTTCCACTGTGGTGTAACAAACGGGCCTATTGTACAATTCAAGTACATGAGTTTGTAGGGCTGTGTGATGTCGCGTCTTGATGTGGATGTACATTGGATGTGAAAATTTTCACTTGGATGAACACAAGGACCGGTGTGATGACTTTCTCAGTTAATTGGTTCACAGCACCATTAAAAGACCAAATCAATATCCACAGACTGGGTTGCTGTGCATTTTAAAGAGGTGTGGATGTAAACGCATGTGACTTTAATTTGTCTACCCTGAGTGCAAAACAGAAGACTGTCAATTTAAAAGTGGATAGATAAACTTATAGTATATACTATAGTGAAATTGCAGTCTGTGATATGTGGCCTGCAATTCTACATTTCTCTGAACAGCCCACATTACAGAAAAACAAAAGTTGTGCTTTTAGCTGAGTCATGCTGAGTTATTTCCAGCACGCTCCTACAATACCTGGCTCAAGGCCTCCATAATACTCTAATAATACAACAACAACACTCCAAAAGAGTTCAACTCACATCAACTGATGCATCGTAAAGATCTTTTACCCTTTGCTAGGCAACAACAGTGATGTCACTGCTAAACACTAGTGCATCTGTAAGCTGCTCTCTCTCAGTGTGTTTAGACTGTCTTCTGAGGGCATTTAATTAAGAAATTGGGCTTTCATTATGTACATAGGAAAGTTTTTGGAACAGACCTAGGAGAACACTCTTCTAAAGAAAAAAACTGATCTCAACTTCATCAGCACAGATACTTAAGTCTTGATTAATGAGGTGAGGTATTGTCTGACAGTAAAGTCTGCTGTGTGCCAAAGCTCTGATTTTGGATGCTTGCCTATAAGCTGATTAGTGATACAGGACTGGTGTGCATGATGACTTGGGTTAATAGAATAATATGACAAAGGGTAAAGCAGCCTGCAAACATATTATGCAAATATTTACCTTTTCACTTCAGCAGAGCGAAGCAGAGGAAATCTGCATCACATTTACATTATAATGCCTGAAGTTCAGGCACAACTGTTTCAAGCCAAAAGCACAGTTTAAAATTAATATTTAAATAAATAAAACTACTTGTTGTTGCTGTTAAGCCAAGTAATGGCTCATTTAAAAAGAAAAATACAGGAATAATCCATCTACGTTTTTTTTAATCAAAGTCACCCTGAACTGATGAAGCTTCAAGATTCAAGAATCTACTCACCACACATTCACATTATCCATAAAAAAGTAGAACTTCTATTTAATATCTGCATTTCATGGATGTGTTAGCAGATTTAACTTTTTTTTTCTCTAGACATAAATACTGGCTGTAAACCTAAAAAGAGGAAAGTTTTCCTGCTACTGAAAGAAAAAGTGCAGCACTCATTTGCAACCTTGAGAACTGCATGAAAAAGCAGTCTAGGAAGAGAGATGGAATATAAATGGTTTGTAAAGGATTCCACAAGGCCTACATGACCTCTCTATGCTTTACTGACATGAACCACATGTGTTTTTTAAGCTTTTCCAACAACTGTCACTTCGAATTAAAATTTGAATGTAATTGTAATGTAATTGTCGAATCAAAATTCTAATGTAATGTCATTAAATGACCCTTGTTTGGGGCTGAATGAACATTTTGCAGTTAGAAAGACTTCGCTTATGATTAATGTTCTTATTTGTCCCTTTTTGTGTCCACACAGGACTTTGGGAAAGATGATCTGTCTTAGTGGGATCTACATCTTTTTAAGCTATTTGAGACCAATTCAAAGCTCATTGGCTGCATGTGGAACCCTGGAACCCTTCACTCAAGTCCCACAGGCTCTGTTTACACCTGGGTTTAATTTTTTTATGGTGAGCCAGTCAGAAGTGGTCTTTGTCTCACATGCACCTCTGTGACCACTTGTGATTGTATTTCAGTGAAAGCTTCCACATAATAACAGCATGTTATATGACAGCATGTAACTGTGTACTGATAAATTATATAATCTGTTTTAAAGTTTTGAAACATCCCAATACCAGGTGAAAATGGGATCTTATATTTATTCAAGGCTTCCTGACTGCATATAAAATCTTGATCAATCACGTTCCACAAATGTAGCACAGTGGAAAAAGAGGCTGTCCATTGCTTATGGAAAGTCATTTGTTACACCTCTGCTGGAGAATCTTAATGAACTCTCTCAGCAGCCTGTCAGATGAGTTTTGAGACAACTGCGTTTATGAAGCACACAGGAGCCATCAGCTCCAACAATAATAAACTAGGTCCATCTTGTATCAGTGACTCAAAATGAAAAACACAGAGGTTAACTGGGAGCTTGAATGAAAAAGGTGTAACAGATGATGTGACACTTCCAGCTATTTGAATACAAACACATGCACAGTGGGAGTCCTCCATTTGCACACCGCCTGTGATGTTTTCTTGTCTTAATGTGCTTATTCTCTTCTATCATCTCCCCTTCCTGTCACTTTACAGCCCTCTTGTTCTTTGACGGTAACCTAAAATGATGAGTTAGCTTTATCAAATGTCTACCTTGCCAGAAAGCAGTATCGGTTTTAGACATTTCGAGTCTCCACAGCAAAATCTCTACAGATCAAACATTGATGGCAGGGAAGTGCTGATGTTCACATGCCCTTATAATACAGAGCTTCAAACAATGATGTACACAAAAAGTCTGCTCATTACTTGACACTTTGATCACAGAGAGAACTACGTTACTTAGACAAGATATAAGTTCAAGCATAAGACTTATGTTCTCCTCTGATGTACAGAATATGACAACATCTACCTGAGTAAAGGCTGGTTCAGATTATCACAGCCAGTGGCACAACCCAGAGTGACACACAAACTCAAAGCATTTTCATAGTGTAGACAATTTAGACAATTGTGTTTACCAATAATAACCTCAGACTTTTAGCATTAAAATCTAAAAAAAAACTTTACTTTATTGAAGTGTAAAATATTATATCTTTAACTTAAGTTAAAGAATAATAAGTTACTGGTATCCTGCTAAACTCTAAAGTCTCATGTAGTCGAACCTTTGACTTATTAAATAAAATATGGTCCTCACTGCAGTTTATTTAGGGCAAGAACCGCCCACTTACAGTAAACGGGATGGGAGACTGAGTGACAGGTAAAGAGACCATCCACAGTAAGTTTTTTTTGACATGCAAAAACAAATGTAATATGCTTCCATCTGATTAAAATGTAATAACAAATAGGAAAACAAGTGAAGTCTGCAACTTGTTGTACAAAACAACTGAATCTATATAGACTCTGTGATCAATATTCCCCTTTTAAAAAATGAAAAATATATTTTTGTCACTTTTTTATTGCTCCTATTTCTATCTGACTTTCCCATCTATTTCTCCACTCCCTACCAGCATCAGTGTCAATAATGTACACTATTTTTCAGTCTACAGTACATTTCTAATATGTCCTCACACACAGTTATTGATGCACCCAGGTTAAATCCCTGTTGACCTAGTATGGTCCCTAAGTGACCATGTCACTCACGTCAATCTAATATCCTCATTGTGCTCCACAATAATGTGTATGTAAAGGTCATATATCACTAAAATGGGAGACTTTGAAATATGACCATTGATTGCTATGAGATGACAGCAGTCTTAAAGGCCTTATTAATCTTTAGGATGCATTCAGTCAAACAGGGCTATTGTAACTCTAAGAAATGGGTCGTGATTACCGCTTAATTACCCTGCAGAACAATTTAGCATATAATGACTAAAAGGGTTTATTTAAAGTTGATAATATACATTTTAGAATATATTTGTTAGAAACGCATATATCAAATTGGTAAAAAAAAAGAATTATAAAGAATAATAAATTATTATTTTCAGAGGGGAAAGTATTTGTTAAACAATAACTGCCCAGCAGATTTTTTATTAGAGTACTTACATTACAATCATGTGTAACACCCTTCTTGAGAGATTACTCAAAACATTTTGAAAAAATATATATTGAAAAACATACTGAGACCTTTTTATAATTTCTTTGTATCATATTTTACACCGATGTAAAATCTTTGGGGTTCATTTCTCCACATCAGGTAGGAAGGTGCCACTAACACGCAGCACATTCTCATAAGACACCTTATGCTCCAACCCACTCAGCAACAGGTGTAGTTTACAACCCCAATGTGTGCAAAAGAGTATGGGTGGGACCTTGACACACTCGCATTACCTGCATAGTTACTTTCTCACCCACATTTACACGTACACACACATACACTGGCGCTTATCTCACGCGAAAGAGCTGCTACCTGTCTGAGCCTTTGGAGCTCCGGCGTTGATTAATGACACAATCGACTCGCTAATTAACACCTGCGCTCAGAGTTTCTAAAAAAAGCCAAAAGAAGAGCTGAGGGCCAAGTTATTGATTTCCTCTCCTCCCCCAGCAAGCCAGAAACACCACAGAAGTCTAGTCAAGGCAGAGAGGATGTGATTATTGTAGTCGTTTATAACCACCAGTCTGTTGTCATTCAGAGGTAGTATTCATCTCTGTGCTGTTTGCATCATATAGCAATCGGTCAAGCAGAGCACATTGATACAAATGCCACATCTTTAAAAATAGAGACACAGACAGATACAATCATGGGCATGTCACACTTATCCAAGTAATTCTTTTTTACTCGTCACAGTTCCAAGAATGAATTGCAATGAAAGTGTAGTTTATTTGCATGCATTTCTTCTGCCATGTTGCAGCTGAGTTCTGAAGGTATTTGGTTGTGTAGGATGCAGTGGGCTAGATCTGGCATGCTTTTATGTTAATCACTTTCCCACCACTATATAGGCATATGAAACAGCTCGTAATCTACACCGCATGCTCAGTTATAATGCTCTTCTCCATTTTGTCATCATTTGCACCACCACTTCCACCACAAATGCTACAAAACATACAAAAAATTCTGTTTATAGCATGAATTTATTGGGGCAGGCAAATGATGGTCACAATCAAATTTACATTAATTTGCTCCTCTCAAAGTTGCAGATGGTAAGTAAAATAACATGCAGGTTTTTGTCCTATTACACTGTGCTCAGATGCGTTGCAGACATTTTGCGAATTTGGCTCTCTGTCCTTTTTCACAACTGCTAGACTGTACAGTACATATGTCCAACAGTTTAACCATCAATAATGCTTTGATTAGAAATTGGCATAATTGACAGATTGTTGCATAAAAAATGTGTGTGTGTAAATAGCAAAAAATGGTTGTTTGGAGTTCCATTAGTATTGAGCATAAGGCGGTGAGACTTATTCATCATACTGTCAAAGTTATAGATCAAGGGTCAGAGTTCCTTCTCTTTTTGCTGAACCTCATCACCTCAACTCCCTGGAGACAGTCTTTCCTCCATTCCTCTGTAATGAGATTGAGAACGAGAGCCTAGGGACTCCAGTAATCCTGTATCATATGTTCGTTTTGCTCTGGATTTTAAGCTCTTCTTGTAGTGAAAAGAAAGGGTGTGCAGATTTGAAGAAGTCAACCACAAAGCGATTAAGGATATCCCAGCATCCTGCAGTGATGTCGCAGTCCACAATTATTGGAAATAAAAAGAAGGTCTTTGCAACAATGACAGTCAATGTATATTTTTCAATTGTTGGACATAAGGCAAATTTGGACATATAGAGTTGGTTGACCATGTTTTAGATAAGGCTATAATGTTCTATGAAATATAAATTATATCATTCACATTAGCATATTATTGTCCCTAAAAAACATACTCTACTGATCTATAACAAAGCCACAGGCATTAAGGAAGACATCAAACTAGCAATGTAAAAGGCTGCTTTCAGCTTTAAGCAACTGAGGAAATGCCTAATTACAAAGTGCAAAACATTACATTTCCAACAGCTCATAGAAAAGCAAGAGAGAAGCTTTTGATGTAAAAACAAGCAAAGCTGCTCTGGGATTTTGAGAAGCTGCAACACAAACACAGAGCTGATGATTAAAACATCCCAAAATGTGTCAATTTCTCTTCCTATTTTCCCACTTCTGCACTCAAGAGCCCTTCATGACAAATACACCAAATTGAGATATTAAACACCTTTAAACATACAAGAACAGTCAGAACATCTGATTCATTTATTTCTTCCATGGCTCTCCCTGTCCTCATGCTAACTCCTCTCCCACTTCCTGTCTCCAGGCCCAATGCGTCCTCCAGCCTGGTTTGTGCTTCTACACAGTCAGGTTTAGCAGGGCATGAAAATCATTTGTAGGCACATTTGCCAAGAAACAATTAAAATGTCCACCTTTGTGCTCTCCAGATTTGTTTGTAACTTCATCACCAGGGGCAAAGAAAGAAGAACTTTGTTAGTGGAGCATGCAAGGAGAGAAAGGTGCTGTGCTTTTTTGATCACTGCATTGCTTACAAAAGGTAAGGAATAAACCAACATCTTGGTCGACACGCAGTTGCAGCCAGGCTCACTATTCATCCAGAGATTGTGCACAGAATACTAAGTGGAGAAACATAGAATATTTATCATCATATCTAAAACTGACCCCTCCAGATTTGGTTTACTCAAAAAAGTGATTCACTCCCCAGAATATTAAATACATGGAGCTGGATTTCACTTGCAGCAAACCACTAGATACCAGCTGTCAGAGACAGAGACGACAGTGACGTCTGCATTAATTCACAGTATATTAATCAAACGCTGTGCCCTCGTATATATGACACCTCCCCCATATATGTGAAGGTGTCTTTTCTGAAAGTCATGACAACAAATGGATCTGACAGCAGAACATATTGCACAGTGCTAAAGTTGAGTTCCCCTTTTACCAGGCAAGTGAGACCTTGTTAAAACTCTTTATTTGACTAGATGTGAGATGAAAGCACTTCATTGTGCAACAACTGTATTGACTATAAGTTGATTTTACCAGCCCTTTTCTCACTGCTAGGAATAGAACATCACATCTCCTACTAAGAAAAGATCAGACACAAAGTAACAAACACACCAGTTGAAGTGTTGAATCTTTCATGGATATTAACGCTGTGCCAATTACACTGGGGACACGTACACAAACCATGCAAGAATGAACCTCGTGGGAAATCAAGAGCACTAACTCGGACTGAGCAAAGATGGCAGAGATCAGAATATTTACATACCAAGAGTGGTTTTTTGAATACAACAATTAAAGGGATTAGAAGATCTAACAAAGCAAAATCTGCAATGATTGTCTGAATATTGCAAGGAATACGACTATATTCATTATAACCGCACTGATACTTTATGTAAATATAGAGACAAAGCTTAGTGGAATACTTCATGCTGATTGGCCAATCACAATGTTTGTATAACAACCACTATACCATTATTGTCATTACAGCAGTTCATTGGCAACAGTTATCTCTCTGTTACACCCCTCCAGAGGAATGCTCAGTCTAAACACAGTGATGCATAAGTTTTGATCGTATTCCTGTTCTACCATTTAAGCTCCAGCAATAATAAACCCAAATAGCAAAATGATTTTCTCCAAAAACGGCTTGTAATAAATTGGTTGCACAAACTGATACATAACTCATTGTTTTCACTGCATGTCTGGCAAAGACATAGCACATCTTTCTCTGTTATGCAGGAAAATCAATTCTGCCCTTCAAAACATGATGAAAATCTAACGCATAATAAACAGTGACTTTCCACAATTTATGTGGATAGACAGAAACGCAATTGACGCATTTTCTCTTGCACTTTAAATGAACAAAAGAATGAAAAAAATGGTCTTTATTTTGATGTACTGAAACATTAAAAAGAATACTAAAATGTTTCTGTAAATTTCTCTCAGATAAAAAGGCCTAAATATGTCTGTCTTTTAAGCTGAATTGTAATGTAATATAAATGTAATGAAGAGTATTCTACTTTGCATGCATGCAGAGACAAAGAACAATCTAGACTGTACTCATCAATCAGCATGTCATTGACAGAATCCATTCTGAGAGTCAATGAATGAAGTGCTTTTAGAAATCTGATCCTGATGAACCTTCTGAATTCAGTCCTCCGCTTCAGAACAGCTGCTGATGTAGAGATTTTGCACTACAATGGTCCTCATCAGGGACCAATCAGTGAGGCTAAGTGACTGAATAAAATCAATAATATTTTATCATATCAGAAAGAGGTGCAGGAGCATTCAGTAGTCATATGCGACCTGCCCCAAAGCGAGTGATCTACTAAAATGAGACACTGAAAATGACAGACTGAAAGTTAAGCACACACGAGGAGTTCCAACTGCACTACAAATGTTATGATAGACCACCAAGCCTTAAACAAAGGCTAGCAGCCTTTGGTTTCTCTCAGCAGCTCTGTTAAATTACAACCACAAAATGCCTGTTTTACAATTACATGTATGCATTTGGCAGATGTTTGGCTTTCATCCAGAATGACTTACAGTGCTGTTCTAGCAGTCAAGCTACAGGAATGCCTGCTTTAATAGGAAAGCAAGAACTTTGTTACAATTTCCATTGTAACAGCATACTGAGTGTCAGCATACTGACTGATTGATTATATTAAGTTTACACACAATTCCCAGAGACCCTTTTAGCCCCCAATTTGTCCCCAGTAGAACAAATTAACACAACATGGATAAAAGTCTGACAAATGACAACAATGCAACATCATCCATCAAACACCAGAACGGTATAAAAATGGAAATATAAACGGCCTGCAGGGTGAAGCTAAAAATAAAAATGTTATGGACAATTGCCTGCATGTTTTGTTAGTCAGGACGAGAGAATCATGGGATTGCAGGTACATGTTGAACAATCCTCAAAGCTGCTGGTACATGTCCAAGTGAACGTCTGTCCCTCTTCACCTTTTCCCTCCCCTCCTTACCCCTGAAGGTCAAAGCTTTATCAGTGATGACCAGCTCTCCCTGCTTACACCCCAGTCTGCTGCTGAGTTATAAGGCATCTCTTTAAAGGGCAGTGCGACGTGGCGTAGAGGCGGGGCTCAAGCCGATAACTGAAGACACAACCTGTCAGGCCCCACTCTGTCTCTCCATCACGCCTCCTTCCAGATGCTGTGAGTGACACCCCATCATACTGTCAGGCTGAAAGTTTCTCTATTTCTTAGTCCACTCTGTGATGTTATGTAATTGTAATTGCATAAATAGATATGCTTCTTTAAAATTTATTTGTACACAAATAAATAAAGGCAGAAAGTCAACTAAAAAGTATGAATGTCCCTGTCAGGCAATTTTGTATTGTTTTATAACATGAATAATAACATTAATCATAAATTGCATATATGAATTGCTGAATATAATAAAAATTAAGATTTTTTGGCTGGGTGGCTGTATAAGTAAAATTATTATTTTCATAACATTGAACATAAGCTTATTACTGGTCTACAGTCAATCTAATTTTGCATTTACATTTATCAATCTGTCCAAAATAGTAGCTGTTAACAAAAAACACACTATTTAGCAATTATTATTTTGCCTGCTGTCATTAAGTGTCATTTGCTGAGATGTGTTACATGTTGTTGCAAAAAACACGGTTGTGGTATTTAAAGCTTGAACTGCTCAGATGGAAGAAAAATCCCTTTATTAAAGACATCTCAAGGGTCAGAGATTAAGATTAATTAGGATGTAACAATATACCACATTTCCTAGAATTTGGAATCTGATTTCATTTAGAGCACAAATTAGATCCTTTTAAAGTTAAATTTCCCATTTGTAAATGCATGGTGGAATTAGGACTCAGTGCTGCCAATCCTAATAATATATGAATAAAGATACAGGCCCTGGCAATTATTATCCGTTTCCGAACTGGAATCCCAATTCCCTTATTAGGCTTTACTCCGCTGGTAATGTAATATTCTCATCAACACCACAGGGTGTTGAGAGGTGTTACGAATGGCATATGTATTCCCAAATGTAGAAAAAACAGGCAAAATAACCCAATTAAAGATATATATTCACAGCAACCTTCTGCAATGGCTGCTGATTAACTCGTTGCTACATTCTGTAGGAGAAAAAAAACGCACTGGATGGTTGTGAAATCCTGTGTGACTTCTGTCAAATGGGAAAACCAGGTTAGTGCACATCATTTCCATTTTGTTGATGCACACGTTCCATGCATATTCCACCTCGAAAGGAGAGTTTTTTAATCTGAGAGCTTTGCAAGCCACTGACTGGTAATGCTAGCAGGAGAAAGAATGCCTGGATAGCAGACATGCTGATGGCTCCATGCAATGTCATAGATTATCCAAAATAAGCCTGTCTAAGCTCATCGTACCTGGCCAACCCACAAAGCCAATCAGTGCAGGGCCTGTGGCGAGCTTTTGCTGCTGAGAAAGTAGAACATTTTTGGAAGTATGCATAAAATCATCTACATTGCTTTGAAGTTTGGTATTTACCTCCACAGCAAACACGCATTTATGAAGATTACAACCGTTTGAACAAGTTTAACTTCAGGATATAGTTAACACTAGCTGTCACAAGATATGTTAATTTGCAAGTGAAGAAAATTGTATTAAAGGCTTTCTACAGACACAGGAAAATACCTACACTTTCTCACAGTGTCAGATTCCCTCAAACCTATCTGCTAACCTGCTGATTTGAAAAGGAGACTTAAATTAAACCAGAAAGCCAATTACGAGTTACGTAATGAAGAGGTCAGGTCTGTGCTGACCAGACTATTTTAAATTAGGTGTGGGGGGAAAGAACATCTCAAGGAGAGAAGCAAAGAGAGAGAGAAATGTGGAGGATGTGCTCTGTAGGAGAAGCGCTGCGGGCAGAAGAACACAGCAGAAGAAATAGAATCACAGCTCTATCAGACCTCAGAGCCCATTCTAGCCCTGTCAACTGTCACTCACAGACCCCTGTCAGACACCGGGACCTTGAGGCCATCAGTTGTGTGAAGGAGAATGCAGAGGTGCTTTATTAAAGACCTCACACAAGCTTATTTCTGACACCTTCTAACAGTTATAGACCTTTAATGTGAAGCTGTCCATGACAGACATAATGTATGTGAGGTGATACATTGCCCTTGTTCGTTTCATCTACATATTAACAAAACCGGTGATATTGGCTCTTCAAGTGAACCTGTAAAGTGTGACAGCGGGAACTTTGTGAAAGCTTTATGGTGCATTCAGGAGACTGTAGCAGCTATCCAAGACTTTTAAGAACCAGTACGAACCAGTTAAGTTTCGCCTGAGGCAATAAGAAGCACACCAAGCTCAGTACTAGACATATACTCCCAATCAAAGGTGTAACTTTGATGTCCTGCTTTGCATATTGAACATACCATTCCTTCCTGAAATTGAGACATCTTCAAAAGAATGCTCAGGAAATGCAGCAAACCAAAAAGCTGTTTTTGGGGGCGCATAAGTGTGGCAAATATATGCGATGTATGCATAATGAAGTAGCTCATGTTGAAACATAACTCCCATTAAACAGTCAAGAGCATTAATATTCAGTTCCCACACGAAACAGAATTTACATTTAGAGTTAGAGATGGTGATGAAAGCCATGCGAGTATATCCATTTTCTCCCAAAGGGAGAAATTATTTGCCTCACATATAAATTAAATTATTTGCAGTCCAACAATGACCGTAGATCTTATAAACGTATAAAAGCACTTCTGTAAAATCTATGAAGAATTCTAATCACAATTTATACGGAACGCCTGCGGTTGTGACCATTCAGGTTATAGTTCAAAGAAATTTTAATCATGGTATTAACCAGATTTTCAGTTCAAGTAAACAAAAGCGAATGCATCATTAAAAATGAATAAATGTGTAATTTGGCCTTATCTCCTACATTTATTATAAGCAGAATTCCTGTCTTTGTACCAAAGTTTACAGCAAGGTTTTATTAAACGTCCGTCCCAGTGACAGTTTCATCCTCCTTTTTAAAAAGCAGCTTCTTCTAGGAGCAGCTCTGAAATATGGCTCATCTCTCTCAGCTGCTGGAAAGATTTCTCCTGTTCTGATGAGATTGAGTATGGCAGATCTACACAGCTTTCCTATCTCCTCCCTTAATAAATCTAAAGAAACCTGACAAGAAGATTGCAAATCAACATAAACGTGTGGCACTTCTCTGGGGATCACCACCCATATGTGGAGGTTCTGATTGAAAGAAAATTTGAGAGCATTGATTTACACTCCATTATTTAAGAATTCAAGGCATCATGGTCTATTTATTCCACTTCACGACACGCTGATCTAAATTTAACACCTAGCAAGCCTCACGCCTCCAGTTTCTCACATGCAGATATAGGAAAACTTATCAAAGATCATTTCAATTGTTTTGACCTTGATGCTATAGTGAGCTCAGTTGGAAAAACACGGGCACGCACAAGCGCATTTGTATTTGTGTTTATGCGTGTGTCGACACGGCAACCAGCCTAAAACCCAATGCTCAGTCAAACTGGTATTTGCCTTTTTGCCAAATGCAGTGTTAAGTCTGTGACATCCAGAACATTACTGTGAGTGCCTGCCTACCCTGAGACACAATCCATACATAGCAGTGAAGTGGAACAGTAGAACTGGAGAGTAATGTGACATCATCAAACTGTGATACAGATTGAGGGGTCACAACTGTAAATATGTAGTCAGTTGACAAAAAATTGGAAAACAATGTTGCATGCTGAGTAAAAAAAAACAATAGAAAGAGAATATCAAATATTTTATATGAAACAGTAATTATTAAAAAAAGTGTAATTTATTACTCAGCCTTGTGTCGTTCCAAATACGTGTGACTTAATTTCTCCCATGGAACACAAAAGATTTTTTTCTTGCAGGTACAATGTATGTGGACTGAAGCTATACAATAGCCTTTTGTGAAAATTATTTTTTATTTATTACAATTAAAACCATTTCTATACTGTAAATCATTACATTCTTCCTGTATGTTCTGTATGTTAAATTCTGTATGTTATTATTTCTTTTATAAGAAATCAGCTTTTCTTAAATCACATGTGGGTCTCATCCATCAAATTGTCACAAACCACTATAATGACTGTAAATCAATCAGTCAGTTACGCTTTAACTCCATCTAACAAAAAACACCCGCACATCTGCTGGTAAAATTCCACTCCTTGCTTTGTGAAAACCTGAGAGTTCTATGTTATCGTTGCCATAGTGATAGGAAGGGCAGGCAATGGCTAAAAACGGTAGCAATGGAAGAAATCTGAGCCTTTTTGGTGGTCTTCCTCCCCCACACTCTTCTTGCCTCCCACCCAGAAACGAGCCATCATAAGCCAATGTATGAATAACAAACCAGTGTCAATTTAATCATCTGTTTAAGGTTTTACTCAGCTGTCATTCTTTGTCTTCCTCCTCTTGAAGTGTTTTACCTTGGCCTAGCTTGTTTTCCCATTAACTATATTTATTGATGCAATTTCTCACTCTAGAGACCAAAGGAACACAATTATGTCCCCTAGCTGCTTTGCAATCAGGTCATTAGTCTAAATGTGTTGTGTAGAAATGTGTAGAAGCCACTGACATACAGTATAAGCTATCATTTTGTATTTTATGCTTGATGAGTTAGGCATGTTCATTTGTAATAAACAGTTAACAAAATGTAATTCTTACAAAAATTCAATATGTAAATACACAGATTTCTTAGAGGACGCTGATACTGATTATTACTGTGATAATGGAGTAAAGGCTAGGGTAAGACAATCCTTCATAAATTGGTCCTTAATTTTTCTCATCTTTTCTCTCCCTGCCTTTTCACTCTCCTTTAATAGGCACAAACACACAGCAAAGCATGCCCCAGATCCTCTCTAATGAAGTCTACAGGTTATTATATCCCAGTTATTTCATGCCTCTATGAAAGGATTGTGTGACTTCAATTCAGAAAGTAGTACCTGCTTCTCCTTGCCTGGTATACTGTCACAAAGCCATTCATTTACTTGTTGTTTATCTGCCTTCTGATTGGACGCTGCATCCCACATTCCTGCAGTGTGAGCAGGGTGGTATGTGGACATTTCTGTCTAATTAAGTAGATTAGATGTATCTTCCCCCTCTTGTGGAACACTTCATTTAATTCTACTTTTTTGGTTTTCTTTCGCTGTTTCCTGTTTTATTCAATTGTATTCTTTGCTGTTTTAGATATAATTGGTTGAGGGGGTAAGGTGAAACTCTACCAATAGTGACGGCGCTAAACATAAGTATACTTGGGCAAGAATATGTAATATAAAATATTAATTACATTTAATAATATTTTATTGACATTCAAAATGTGTACATACACTGTATATGAGTATATAAAAACTGTTCTTCTATGGCACAGCAATGCTATTTAGAACAGACGGAGACAGTTTTCACTGTTAGCAAGTCAATCATCAGTCAATCTGATGGTGCAGCTGGTTATCATTCAGTCAGACAATTCCAGACAAGTCTTACGTCAAACAAAGATTTCAGAGGAGAGCCTTCAGCCAGGGAAATGTTTACCTAACGCTTTAATTTTCTCATCATCAGTTTCTTTGTCTCCCACTTCACAGGGATTTTCTCCAAGTGTCTAATGTCAGAATCAGAGATTCTCTACGAGGTGACCAAAGTTTGATGAAGCGCAGTGAGGAGTGTGCTTTCAGAGGAATGCTTGGGGACTGCTGAGGGATTTGGCAAAGCTATGACAGCTATGGAAAACAAAAGAAAGTGTGAAAGCGAGACCCTTTGGAGGTGGTTGCAGCCTTACTGGGATGTCCCAGTGGTTTAAGATATAAAACACCTCAAGAATAAGATCAAAGTTGCAAGTTTAAAAAGCTTGGACAAGCAGAGAGAATATTGGAATTCTATGTGGAAAACACAGACCACTGTGAAAATCCTTTCAAATGGAGAGAAGAGAGGAAATTCAAGGAAATTCAAGTCCCAGAAACACAGTCTCCTGAGACAGACAGCTGCTAAAGTATTAGGTCACACTGTTCTGTTAGAGATATCAAATGTCATTTCTGACATTTCAACAGACCTCTCAATAGTGTTTCTACATCAGTAAGTTACTGTACGGCACAGGTTCTAACACTGAACTGCTGTTTTAATTCGGTCTAAGACTGAATTCTGTTAGTCTGTAAGAGCTGTACAGCTTCACACCATAACAGGCTGATTTTAACATACTTTAACGGTGTTATTGTGTGGAAAGCTGGGGACAGAGGTCTCAAAAGAATTTGGACACTTTCACACTTAAAATATGATTTTTTTTGCAATTCCTCACATTAACTATGGTCACGTTTTACAAAGCCTGACAACCAGAATGTTAACAAATCCTTTTTTCATTTTAAACAATATATCCATTGTTTTTGAAAACGTCCTCCTCAAAAAATACTTCAGTTAAACTCTTGTGCCATCTTCCTTTAAAATAAATGCTACTTTGTTTTGACACTTTGTTATTCAATGCAAAGACATTCATATATTTTCAGTGTAAATGTCGCATCCAAATCCATTTTGGGCCCACTGTATATACACAAGTGTATACTGTGACAAGTATCAAAGAAACCAGGTTTACTGTATATCCCCTTCAACCAACCCAGCTTCTTCAAGCCTCAGCAGGCAAAAACATGACATACAGTTTGCCTGGTGAGATGCTGCGTAGCATTCAGCTTTGCATATGACTCTTCTGCATGCAACACTTCCCTCATACTGCTCCTCTCTTCTATCTTTTCCTCCTCCTTCTCCAGTGTGTCAGGGGATCTTTTAACAAAACAAATCTGAAGTCAACATTGAATTATTTCCACTTGACTCAATGATGCATGAAGGGGGCACTGCAATTAGCACCAGTCTTTGATACTTCCCTCCCCAGTAATCCAGCAAACAATCGCATTACCATCCTTGCTGCGGCCCATGTTTTTGGATGTGGGTGGGAGGGAAATCTCAGCTGTTGTAGCTCAGCCCAAAACTCCACAATGCCAGGAGATAGATGCTCCCGGGAGCACCAGACTTCTTGTGTTGCAAAGGGTTTAATAAATTATCCAGCTAGGGTGGGAAGCAATTAACCTACATTAGTTTGTGATGTGTTGTCTGCTGTTAAAGAGTTTGATAACTGTCTGCGTCTACAATGGAGTCAGACCAGAATGTTAGACAGCATGGGTCTCTGAACAGCAGCTGCTCAGAGATTATTTAAGTGTGCAATGCTATGTGTGGCTAGTGGAGGGAAAAAGTGTGAATGAGTTATCATTTTTTGCATCTTTGTGTAGTCAATATCCGATATGCAGTATGTGTCATGGTTCAATAGTAATGAGTTGTAGGCTCCAGCGCAATGCCAATGTTGTTTTCCTCTATAACAAATGAGAGTAGCAAGCTGTCAAAAAAGATAAAACAGACAGACTTCAAACCGTGGAGGACAAAACTATGATGAGAAACAACTTAAATTTCAATCTGAACAATCGCACTGAAACCTGAAACTGCTACTGAATATAGCAGGTGTTTTTGTATATCCTGCAGCAGTTAACTAACACTCTGATTATAATTTATTACTTATTACTTATTGGCCATGACATCCAAAAGGAGTGGACAACCCCTCCCTAATGTACAGTATATTCTTCTCACCTAGGGGTAATTAATATAAAATTAGGTGAGCTGCCTAATTAGTTCATATGATTCTGGACTGTGATTGTGGTGTGTGGGTTTCACTTCCACTCAGACTCAAGATCAGCATTCACACTATAGATTGGTGTTAACAATGTGACCATTGAATCATAACCATATGAATTCTAATTGTCCCAAGCTTGTGTGACTGTACAAGCAATTAAATAAAAGTACAACTGAAAACCAATTTGCATTTTCAAACTTGGGCGAAAACAAGTAAGCTTATGCTTAGCATTCAAAAGCTGTCTTTAACACAACTGGTTCTCAGGTGGGAAAAACACAGCCTTCAAAAGACTAGAAACTGCCTGTCTGAGGAGAGAAATCCACATGTGTACAATCACAATGTACACATGTGTTAGGATGTGAGGATGTTTTCACCAGAATTTAACTACAATTCATATCGGCCCAGTACCAAGGTCTGATGAGTTTCCTTTTTGCCACCTGCAGTCTATTAGCTGCCCTATAAAGCCCAGCACTACGTTTCAGTCAGTGTAACGTCTTGTTTGCTGATGTCTTTAGAGCATTTCTCCGGACTGCCTTCTCGGTACCACTTTGACTGTTTATTGTTTTTTAACCTTTGCTGCCTGCCCCTTGTTTTTGATTTGGATATTGTTGTTGATTGTTTGCTGCCTGCCCCGACCATTGCCTGTATTTACGTTTTTCTCTTGTCTCACCTCCATTGCTCTGTCTGCTGGTTTTTGACCTTTGTCTGTTTACTGCTTGTGATTGTCAATAAACCGCTGCATATGGACCCTGCTGCCTCTGCGTCTCCGTTATAACATGAAGCTTAACCTTTGGTACTGTGACAGGTACAAAGAAGTGCACTGGCAGCCTGATTCTCTGAATGGTGAAATAACATCTGTGTGGAAATGGGGGTAGATATAATAATTGTTTCTTTTTTTTCAATTATTACATTGTTGTCAGGTAAAAAAATTGAGGACTATTCCACTTTTGATTTCTTCCTTATACATCATACAACATCCCAACTTCAAATGAAGTCTGAAAGCTGTTGCTTTCATCTTGACAAGGGAAGGTCATATTTGATGTTACAAACTTTAACAAAGGTAACGTTCTGGCAGCAAATCTTTCATAAATAAAATAAGAAGTCATTTGTGTTTTTGTATTGATGAGGCACATCATTAAAATGAGTAGATATGTTCTTTTGAAAATCAGTGTTTCAAAATGTTACTTAAAATGCTCTTGCTCATACTCTTAAACATCCCACTGTAAAAGAGTTATAAACTTAAACAACCGGCCCAAGCAGTCTTAAACATGACCTTTAAAGACATATGATATATTTGATATATACTATTTGATATATACTCTCCTATTGTGACTTACTTTTAGCATCACACTCATCAAAGAGATCAGGAAGATGCGCAGTAAGATCCAGTCAACCTAATGCAGTCTGTGGTACGAAGCTACAATGAGAATTGCTGCGCAGTGAGAAGTTCAAAAGGTCTGTGGGAAAATTCTCTAAGGAAGAATTCCATACATTAACGGTTAAGTATTTTGTAGTGCTACAACCGATGTGTGTATCGGCATTTGTTATACCATTTAGTAGGTACAATCTCCATTTCAAACCGTTGATGAAATGCCCTGGTTTGTTTTTATAGCTCTTTATGGGTAAACTATTAATTTAATGTGGTATACTATTCCTAAACCACATCATATATTAAACTGGCCTCTAATAATAAAACTAACTTTTCTAAAGTGACAATTCTGGAGAGATCTTGGTGGTCTTTGATCAGCTGGAAATATAAAGATTATTAGTGGTAAAAGTCTCCATACAATATAAACTAGACACCTTTATCCAAAGTCCATTGTAAGGGCTTCATCTCACCACTAGCCTTTATGCATGGCCGATTTACCCACCTTGGGAAATGATTATCAGAACAAATTTATGGATGTAATTCCCATGTGTGCCTATTAAGTTTCCGTTTAGAAGCACCTCATCAGCTTTGGCACACTACTGCTCCTTCCCTCATCAATAACAGTCACAAAAACACAAATGAACCCAAACCCCTTTCAATGTTCCTACCACACATAAATCCATAAACATAATATGAACTAGTCCAAACTCATCTGTGTTCATTTTATACTTTTTCTGCATCATAGTTCATAATTAAGGGTCCAGCTGATTCCATGTTTCCACCATGCAAAACATGCGGTTATAATCAGTAAGAAATTTTAATGAAGATAAAGCACAGATGAGGAAAACATGTATTTGAATATCTATTAGTGTTCTTTGCTCTTTTTATAGTACATACAGACTCACAGAACGAGTGCGGGTTGAGCAATGTGTCACTCACATCACTGTGTTTTATTTGGAGACACTTAGTCTTTCAGTACAGCAGAATAGACAGATTCCACATCCCTTTTTCATACATCTGCCGGGGGACTTTATCTAAAATGCTTTACATGGCAAAAGGACACCATTATTTCTAGACACACATGACAACATGACAGCCATTTGTCACTACAGCCCATTACTCATACAAACACAGACTACACAGCTGATATAGTATATAGTATAAACTCTGAGGAGAAAATTTACATAGCTCAGATATCAGCATGACCTTTAATGCAGTTCTTTGTAACCTTGAAAACGTTTATATGGATAGAGTGCTTAAATTTTTTTGTAATTTTACACCTTCAAATAAAGAGGAGCTACAAATATAAGCTTGTGGGAATGCAGAAAGAAAAATTATGCAGTTAAGAGCCGGTGAATTAATGTTTCAAAGTTCATAACATACTATTAACCCAAATGTAACTGTTATACAATGACTTCTGCACAGCCAGAAACTAACATTCATTCCAGTAATTACTCAAACACCTTGACACTTTGACAATGTAGTGCATCCAAGCATTTTCAATGTGGCCCGAACCCTGGAGATAGAGGTAGAGGTAGTTTATGCTCAGTCTACAGTAAGTTACCGTTTTATCACTGTATATTCTTTTTGGGTGAAAGGAAGAGATAAAATGGAAAAATCTTTCTATTTAAGTAAAATGTCTAGGTTTTTCAGGGGCCTGCTTGAAAATAATAAATGTTAGTTGTATGTTGAACTGAACAGGAGACAAATAGATAAGGCACAGCACAAAGACAAATGGCGCTTAAAAAGAACTCTGCTGCTTGATTTATACTCATCCTCCAGTGCTGTAAAACTGTACACATGCTGAGAATAAGCAATCACAGTTGCATCTCATCGCTACAACTGCTCAAAGTTGCTCTCACCTAGTGCTTTAAAGTTTCCAGCAAGATGCCAGAGGCTAGAAATAAAGAGAGATGAATATATGCTGGTAAACAAGAGCGCTGGGTTATCTTTATTTGCCACACAATGATGTCTATATATTGTTTTTTAAGGAAATTTGTGACAATAAACACGACTGCGCAAGGAGAAAGGGGGAGAATGTAAATATTAAACAGTATGACAGGGCTAGAGATCACAGAAATGAAACGACGGTATTATCAAGTGCAGAAATGCACTCATGTTCTCAAAATAAGCCACAGAAAATGTTGCAATGTCTGTGAGGAAAAGACATTTAGTGACTGTAAACTCCTTATTTGTTAACTGAAGAAGTCACTGGGTTTCTGTATAACCACTTTCCATAATGTAAAGTGTGGTCATAAAGAGCGGAAAGATTGTGCCCTGTCAGGTCAAAATATGCAGTTTCAAAATTCCAAAAAAACACTGAAATGGAATTTCACTGGTTGCAGACATAAAACATAAAGCAACTTGTGTGAATCTTGTCTGGACTTTACTATACATCTAGAAAGCTCTAGAAACTCCATGTAGGTGGGCAGCCCATTGCCATACAAAATGACCTTTCTGTGTCATATTTGTTTTGTCCAGCTATTAATGTTAATGGGCATTGAAACACGCCACAGCTGCTTGGGTCAATCAGAGCCTGACAGGCAACAGAGACAAACAGGTCACCGCTAGAAAGGTCACAAAGCTCGTTCACGTAGCTCATATGCATAAATGTCAAAAAATAATGACAGCGAACTATGTCACATAGATCCACATAATGCTATGCATAACTATTTACAGCGAGGAAGAATCCCCACCATAAATGTAAATGTGAGGTTTTATCTACATGGTGAGATTGGTGGATATGGCTTTCTACAAAGGTTATCATCCTGCTTGGATTTCATAGATCTCAATGTAATTATGTTTCAGTCAAAGGGAAGAAATATCAGCTTAAGCTTTAAAGGCACTCTGCCTCTAAGCATTATTCAAATAGGGTGAAAATATGACAAAGGCTGATATTATGCTGACGTGGCAAATGAAATGCCTGATCTTGCACTACTACAGTACAGTAACTGTACAGTAACTGGTTCATCATAAAGCTCACTGTAAAAGGTGTATTAAAAGTCTGCCTTTATACTGACTTTGTAACAGCAAGATTTAAGTGTCTATAATTAAAAATGTAACCCCTTCATTTTAGGTGCTACATGGTTGTCTACAACCACATACGTTAGTGCACATCCCAGCAAACAGGTAACATTCCTAGAACATTGGCTAATGTTCTCTTAAAGTTGTCTCAAAGTTCTGATAAAAGTTCTTGCACTAAGGTTAGTAGAACTTTTTTAGCCTTATCAAATATACCATGAGTTACATTTTCATAACCAAGCAAAAGCAATAATACATCTAAAAACCTGGACATTATGAACATTCCTGAAGCTTTCAAAATAGTTTTTTTTTTACATTTTGTTACTCTAATAGGAATGTTTTGGAAATGTTCCTACAACCTAAAGTTGTTAGCTGGGTTGTGGTGGACTTTACGATCGATTAACTATGCAAAGCTTAGATTCCTGCTCTGAACTGATTATTGTTTATAATGTACAAGTGGAAGTAAATGCTCTTTTTGAATGTTTATGTGTATGTGTTTAAACACAGGAAAGTGTATGTCTAATCACAAAGATGTTCCCCAAAATATGAAAACGCATAGTAAAGGCCAATGAGACTGGATTTAAGGGAGAGAGTAGCATCTTATGCATGAGGAGTTGAGATATGAGCAGGCACATTCTCTTCTGTGTGAGGAGATGGGAACATTTGTTAAATAGGCGGATATCACATTTTGTATGTAATTTAGGGCTAATCGTAAGGATCTATGATAGCTTGTTTATATAAGCTTTCTCTACATCAAAGTTGACACAAATGCATTGACTTATAAGATCAAATAAAATCATGAATTGCAGTTTATGTTAATCTTCAGGAGTTTAAAGGATTATTGGGATTTGAACTGATACAGTAGACAATTAACCATTGATACAACAATCTAAAACATGAAAAAATAAGCTTGGATAAACCAGGCTAGAAACCGACTACCATGTTGCAAAGCTACCAGCTTAAGCATTTGTGTCCTCTGTAGACTTTGTAAATTGTCTAAATACTCTTGACAGAAGGAAGTAGCAACCCTTCTATTTAGAAGTGTAGCTTGATGTTAACTGTAGCATGTCAATGGGGATCAGAAAGAGGGTCATCACAAACACTTGAGAATGTAATTCAGTCTGTAGATGAAAAGAGGCACTCAAGACATCTTAGTTGCTACGTGCACCACTTACAAAAAAGACTGATGGTTGCTCTTATGGAGTGACAGAGAAGGTTATCTGGACAAAGGGCCAGATTAGTGAAGATGTAAAACATCACTCAGCTCAAAATTTTATTAGTATAAATTTCCTTTGATCATTGAGCAGTTAATCATTCATAGTCTTTATGTTGCTGTTTTTACTGTGTTTGTTTTTACTCATTACATGAATGTTCCAACCCCTCTTTCTTGCAGGGACAATCTGCATTTCCAAGTAAAATATTTAGATGTTATGCACAAGACTTTGAGGATTAAAAAAAATAAATTAGTGGGCAAATGTACTTTGGTACCTGCTGCTGGAGTCACTGGGGCTATCATGGTACAGTGAATACGGACAGAAACAAAACTATAAAGCACAACAGGAGCAAATGGGGGACTTAACGGCTTGATTTGTGGCTAAGACATACAAACCAATGGAGCAGAGAAGCCACAATTGATACTTAACTGTATATTGTTTCTGCGCTCCCTCATTGTGTTTGGTCCCAGTGGAGTGATGGATGCATGTCCAGCCCCAGGTCATCGGTTCAACCTGCATTACAGTCATGTGAGCACAATGCACAAGGGAAAACAGTGAATGAGCTCAGCATAAAGGTGCTTCACAAATATTGGTGCCTTTAGCCTCCCCGCTCCGCCCCTCTGCACACTGAGAGATACCATCTTTCCTATACACTACTCGAACCCACATGCCTGATCCTTCAAATATTCTACATACAATATAATTCAAATATCACACTCCAAATATTTCTCCATCTCACCTTGGGAAACACAGAGTTGCTACAGTTATTGGTCTTTATAAAGCCAGAATATATGAATATGCTCAATTTTATTCACAATATATCTCAGTATAGACAGCAGTAGTGAAAATGTGGCTTGACTCACCCTGGGATGAATGTTTTCTGAGTCAACAAATTTTATGGTCATAACAACAAAGAAAAAGTAAGAGGGGGGTGGACGCTTGTGCCGTTACATTTCTCGCTCATCTTTAAAGGATCTAATGCACCTTTTATAAGCCAGATGCTGGGAACACAAAAATAATTGTAGAGGTAAGGGTTTAATCTCATGCGGTTTTGCCTGAAAAGATGATGTGAAAGAACGAGACCTTTATCTGCTTAAGAGACGTGGCATCACCTGTGTCATCTTCTAGAATCCATCTGGGGTAATTCGATGGTCATGAGGAGCCCCTGATTTTGTTTTGTTTTCATTCAGGGACAATTTTCCTCTGCCTTTTAATCTAGAAAGTTAATTCAAACATTTTCAATTAATTATGCCACTAAATTACATTTTTATGCTGGTCCAGACCAGTAGCCATGCTTGTTCATCAACAATTAGTTTTCTGGATCATTCTGGTCTTTTCTCTAGAATGTTTCTTAGGTATATATTTTTAAAGTGTTTTAAAGAAGCAATTCCGTGAAACCCAGGTTTTGGAGTTGCACATATACATCAAACGCAGGTCAAACGTCAAATACTCTTCTGATCTAGCATTTGTGTCTCCATATTGAAGAACATATAGAAAATCGCCTAGGCAGGATGACATCACAAATCCATGATTCAGTTTGATATATAAACCAGCTTTCAAATATCAATATATTTAAAGTATCAAATATAACATATTGTAAGCACCACTCTTTTTCTTTTTTCTTCTGCAAATACACAAATATCTGTGTAATGGAGCAAAGCTTTGAAGTAGTTACTCCTCCACAGCAAAAGAAAAGGAGATAAAAAATCAACTAAAAAACAAAAACAACTATAATAAACGAAGCCAGAAAAAAATCTCCAGTGCTGGCTCTGATCTCTTAGATCCTTTCTCTTTTCTCTTCTCAGTGGGCTCGCCGCACGCTGTCTCCCCGCCTTCAAATATGCTGCTGGCCCTTTAAATCCTCTCCGTTATAATTCCTAGAGCGAGCAGCTGGCCATAAAAAAGAGGGGGAAAGAAAGAGAAAGCACATACTCTCTTCAAAACACACACCAGACACACACATGCTTTATCTCTCACCTATTCTCGCTGCCATCTGAGGGGGGAGGCACCGTGGTGGATTTTTTAGCCAGCGCAAGTGAGGAGAAAGAAGGCAACAGAAGTTTCCTCAGACAGGTTCGGATCACTCAGCAAGACAATGTGTTCCTGTCGAGTTTTCCCTGCTCCTCTTTGGATTTGGTAATTCTGACTATAAGTTCTTCAAACGGTCTGAGAGAGAAAGACTGAGCAAGAGAATGCTCCCTCAGGTCATACGGATTTTATATGTATTGTCTTTTTTCTTTTTCCAAGGGGGATTTATCAGGTAAGATATGCAGAGGTTTTTATTAGCATGCCTGTGTTTGTTGCGTGGTGATTTGTTTACTTTTCTTCATTTCAAATGATGAAAGAATTGAAATTTTTATGAGAGTATTTCAGTGTTTTGCCTTGAGAGAATTTGGGTGGGATTTTAAATCAGTGATTATCAAGTATGAATCATCAAATATGCAAAAAATATGTGAAACCTGAAGCCATATGAATCTGCTCGGTTTATATACTGAAAATACCCCTGATTGTTCTGATTGCAGCTAACAAAAATGTTTTATTAGGTAGCTCAACCCATTCTGTGTGGTAATTTATATACCATTTTAATTCAGGTAAAAAAATGATGTAATAATTTAATATTAAACCCGATTTATTACGATTGTTCTAATAAACGTAATTTTTAAGCTTCAGATCAATTAAGGTGATTGATAAGGTGATATGATTGCATATTTTAATTTTTACAGTGTTAAACAACTGTTGTAACTTCAAACGTTAAAGTAGATGAATTTTTTTTTAATTATTACTTTTGTTTTTATGACAAGCATGTAGTAATCATACAGAAATCATACAATGAATGGTAAATTTAAACTTTACAGTCTTTCCTAAGTGTTTTCTATTTTGGTAATGAGAACAGGATTGTCATATTCTTACAAACTGTAAGACAGAAATTTCGTCAGTTAAAACTCTGACAGACTTTGAGTGGCACAACAAATTTCCAAATTGTATGCTACGTTTTTTTGACAAGAGAAAACCACATTAATTATCTTATTGCTGAAAGATAAAAAGTTTCATCCCATGTGTTATTTAGATAAAATGAGAATATTTTGTGGTATTGCTGATATCCTGGAGTGCCTTGGAAACCACTGAACAATATCCAACAGTACAAAACTCATTAGCTCACAGTAAGAGCTGCGTCTCAATATTTTATTTATACAAGCACAAAAGAATGATTTAAAAGATTATGAAAGATATAGGGACCACCAGCACTGTTTTAATCATATGTACTGTATGACGGCTAATTAACATAATGTGGAAATAAACCAACATGTCACAATTTTAAAGCCGTAACAGTTGAAATTGTCTTTCTCTTTCCCACTCTCCTTCTGTATATAGAGAGAAGCAAAAAGTTTAGCAGTCAGTGAACTCCCTGTTTCACGCCCCACTGCATCCAGGTGTGAACAGGCTGAAGTTACATTTGCATAATCCCAAAGCCTGGGTCTGCAGATGAGCATCCACACTGTTAGAGAACCAATAATGGCTGGCTTGGCTGAGAAATCAGCAGAGAAGTAGAGGAAAGTGAGGGATAAAAAGATGACTGAGTGAAGTCATTCTATAAAAGATTAGAGCAAATGTCCTGAGAGGAAGTCTTGAGGTTGCACATGATGCAAAGGACGGCAAAACCAGCAAAGGTGCGAGACAGGAAAGGTATGTGAGACAGCGAGGGAGAGAGTGACTGGCAAGGAAACATGTTCGGCGTTGCGGCACGTCACATGTAACATGCGTACGCGAGCGCAGAGATGCCAGCTTCTGTACAGCAGGTATGATTCCAATGTCAGTGCTGGTTTGAAAGGCCTGTGGTGTAACTTGCGGGCAGGAGATGACGTCCCTTAGCTTTGTCAGCCTGCAGACAATGTGTGGGCGATTCAGAGCGAATAGAACATGGAGGCTGAGATGAGCTGTGTTTGGGCTGAGCTGTCGGGCTCTGAGGCGACTGAGACATGCAAAGACCTGTGTATATATCCAGCAGTGGCTGATTAGCAGGTAGACGGGCCAGGAGTGCTGTCTACAGCTTTAGCAGGACAGATATGAGAATTCACAACCTAACACTCTGCTATTCCAATGCATTGCTTCTACTGAGCAACAAGACCACAGACAGCAGCAGGAATTTATTAAACATCCACAGTGAAGTAAACAGCGATGCCATGGATAGTGTCAGAACGTCAGTGCGGTTTACCAGTGAGCAGGGCAGTGATTATGTCACTACCTGTTCGCGCAGACACCTTTCATATAATGATGAAAGTGTTGAACCAGGTATAACCACAGGATAAACAGGATGAAAATTACCTAGAGACAAAAGACTAACATAGTATAAAGGACTAGCTGACAATAAAGTTATCCGTCAAAGCAGAGACGGTGGGATTTGTTCGGTAATATAAGTGAGTCTGCCTGCTGCACTGCTGAGATGGAAGAAACAGTCGAGTTTGTACAGCTAAAAATTAAACTCTGTGTCTCTAATTAATAATGAAGAAGAACATCATCAGTTTGTATCTCAGAGCTACTGTATACATAAATTACAGATGAGTGCATTCCCATAAATAAGCGAAGAGTGCGTGCTGAATTTGACCCCTTAACCACACCAGCACAGCTCCCAGCTGGAAACACAGGGGTCAGATGCCATAACTACTGTAAACAAAGACAAAAGTTTGCAGTATAAAGTTTTCATACAAGTAGTATAGTATATTCACCTAACTCTAGACAATTTATGGTTCCCAATACCATAGCAACCTGGCACTTTAATAATAAATAAAACACATTACCAGTACATTTTGAATAATTAATAATTTATTTTTAACTAATTTTTAAAAGTGCTAATTAGAATCCAACAGGCAACTTAACATTGTTATTACTTTATTTTCCTTATGAAAGTGAGGTGAGCAGGGACATACAGCTGAGATGTGAAATCAAGACCTCCTGTTAATAGATCAGCATTAAATGAGCAACCAGTAGATTTGTTATCAAGCATAAATCATTGTCTTCTGTTTGTGCTACTTGACTCTTAACCTGGCCAAGAAGATTGTGAGCCTGAGTGCACAGCCTGTGGGCTTTGGCTAAATGAATTTCTCTCCTCTGCCAGCTCTCATCCAGAACCACTGCAAGAGAAGCATAACATGAAGTGTAACTAATGCAGTTGGGTCACAGCCCCTTATTTAAATGAACGGCTCATGGGATTCTCCTCCGCACACGCTCTGGCAGATTGAAGCGCTACTGAAAGGCCCTATTGGAAGTTGTTACAGTCAGCTAATGCTTTCAGCACAATTAAAAGCACATAACGTCTTTTGTTATTTAACAATTCAGAGATGGCTAAAAAGATTTGTGTTCTAGACAGATAGACAGGCAGACAGAGGAACATATTCTACGGTCCTGTATGATAGCACATTACAACAACAGCAGATTTCATGCTGCTGTGCACGCTGCCGTTTTGTCATTACGTGTTTAAACTAAAAGGTATTTTGGCCATAGTCTGAACCTGCAGGACTCATAACTGGGCAGCTTCTACACATCTTTTACTGTATGATGGTCTTTCAAAAAGACAAGCGGGAAGTAGCTCTTGGCACATTTCTAATTGTAAAAAACAATACAACCAGAGCCTTTCGGAACAAATTAGCACAATAGCTGCAAATCCAGAGAAATGATCTACACCAACAGCACATCCCTATATTATGACATACATGACACAAGGTCAGTCATTTACGGTATAAACAAAAGAAGAAAACTTCTGTCTTTATTTATTGTTTTGCTCCACTTTCCTGTTCACTAGCCTGTGTCATGCATGGGTAGTGAAGCAGTTTTAGGAGGTGGGTGGGGGGAAGATGGAAGCTGAAGTGAGGATTACAACTGTTCTCGTCTGATAACACAATGTCGGGAGAGAGGCGGCACTTTTTCGGCAGCATGAAATGAGAACACAAGCACACTGGAGCCGTCTAATTCCTCTGAACGCTGAATAAATTATTACCCTCGGTAAGGGCACCACTCCACTCTGGCCCACTATTGTAGGAACAAATTAAATTCAATAGTGCTAATCACAGCTTTTCAGTTACTGCATGACTAGCGCTCTGACCTCCAGATGGGTTGAGAAACTGGGCCGCGTCGACCCAGCGTTTGGTTTATTGATATTTTTGTGTCACAGCGGTTACGAAAGCACAGACGCTAGCTGCTGGAGATTTGCTCCAGTGGTTTGTTGCCATGACAATTGTGGTTTATTGATCTGTTTAGCTCACGACCTGATCCATTATCCTGTATGACAGTGATTGGTTGTGACGGAAATAAAGTTACAGAGGCGATTTCTGGGAGCACAACAGTGGGGGTCAAGGAGGGTTTGAACCTCCTGGATCCAGGGCTGCAAGTCCAGTTTGTGAAATTCCTTCATCATCTTTATCACAACAGACACACTGTCCTGATGAGGAATGTTAAATAGGTCGTGAGGCGTGGAGCCACTAGGTTTGAGTGGTGTGCAATTACGGTGCTATGCTAAACAACACTACCGTATTTGACAAGAAACGTAGAGCTAAAGGTTTTACAGAAAGAAATACCAGTTATTTTAATGCTGAAAAACCTAAACACAATGACAAATGAGTCTATTCTGTTTTTGTTTCATTCGATTTAATGGTGTAATTAAGGACGGGGATGCAAAACACAAGTTTACCAACTCATAAGAACATAAACTATAAACGAACTGTCTCACTTTATACTTCAGTGAACATTTCTTAGAGTAGATTTTATGATTTAAAATTCCATTTCTGTATAGGCACATACACTACAGAAAAGCAATGTATTGTAAACATTATTTGCATTTACTGAGATATAATTCTTGCAAGTTGTCACAAGGGCTATAAATCAGTAATTAGACTTTGAATAAAAAGTTCCTGTTTGACAGCCATCTCATCTAAAAAGAATGACATTTAACCAGCTGACAGAACCTGAAAAGATGTATTTTACTTCATGTTATATGTACAGAGCTGTACAGCAGAACCAAATAATTAAATAGGCATGCATGACCATACTGGCTTGCGTTTTATCTGCGCCTGCAGATGACCAACGGCAAGCCAATGCCCCATCTATTACTCAGCCACTCAACTATCAGCTCATTGGGTCTTCCCACACCATTTTCCCTCCCTTCACTGTCTTTATTTTCACCTTGCTGTCTCAGGAAGCTTTCCGGCCACCAATCTTCCCAGCCCAAGCCAGACTAAATCGGACACTGTTTGCGCTGACTAATGGCACCACTGACAGGTTCTTGAAGGTCAGAGAGAATATTTGCATTCGCACAATGGAACAGTCCAGATACGCATGTCTGATGTGCCAGTTTACCTTCTAGATTAGACACTATGTCCCCTGCTTAAACACAGCATGCAAACACACAGAGCTATTAGCAGTTAAATCAGGGTATAGTCATCCGAGTCATGCAGCACGTTGGTTTCCACAGCAAGACCGTTTCCCAAACACCCTGTGAGGATTTTACGTTCAAACACTCTTATAGCGAGAGGAGATTAGCTATTGTCTGGTTTTACTTGCTCACTGTTTATAGATTAAGGGGAAAAAATGGCAAAAGGAAAGGGATTTATTCAGTATAGCTGTTCAACAGCATCATGGGCGACACTTAAGCCCTGAATGTTTTTTGGAAAGCTGCAAAGGTTTTTTATTAGCTTGTCTTTCTCACCAAGTTCATGTCAGATAATTTGCATCACAATTAAAACCATACAGAGCTGTAATTTGCTCTACGAATCAGACAGTAATGTTCTGCATAAAAGCTGCCACAGCTGTAGTTTATTGTTGTAGTTTATATATTGCAACAAAATACCCTCCCTTCTGCAAACTACCCTAAAGAAATGAAAAGATCTCAAGGATTTGTTGATGTTTAAAATTACCATAAAACAAAACTGACAATTCTTATTTTTTATAGATTATCGCAGTGTTCATTATGAATGATTTATCCATGCACATCATTTATTTTTACATTATAAAATATATAATTTTACATTATAACATTAACCTCCCCCTCAAAATGTCTTCTCTTGATGACATAAGTCTCAGGTTGAAGGAGGGACTATTGCCTGTGCAATGGCCAGGCAGTTTCTGTCCCTCCAACTTCCAATGATCCAATCAATTCCCAAACACCAAAATCAAGTCCCATCCTCAATATTTTCTCTTGAAATAACAAAAATCAATGACATAAATATCACCTTTACACAATTTATACAATAAACCAGACTACAAAAAGACTGAAGGGACAAACTTTTTAGTTTTTCTACCTTGAAACTACTCACTTTTAAACTTCATTTACACTTGTAAACTATATTTAAATATTATTTTTAGGAAATAAATATTTAATACCAAGCTGGTGTAATATTTAATTTATTTATTTGTTAAATGATAAACTGTATAATATTCAAATATTTTATCAGAGGTCTGGGCTAAAAGTTGCTTAATTATCTTAACAACAACTAATATCAGCTTGGTCAACCAGCTTAATCAGAGAGCAGAACCAGCTATACCAGCACCAAATCAGCACTAGCTAGCATGAGATACATTCAGGCCAGTCTTTTCAGCAGTTAAGTTTCTTGTTCTGTGAGAGTAAACAGTTGTCCTGTACAGTCTCTTACTTATACATCATAATATTCTGGGAGTGAGGCCAACCTTAGTCTAGACTCAGGATTCCTTTACCCCCAGTAAAGTATGAACTTCTATCTCAAGGTGCTTTGAAGTTGCTTGTACATACCACCCACATTGTGAGTAAGCTTAGGAAGAGAGCAACTGTTTCTCTGTTTATAGAGCAATTGTTTCTCTGTTTATAGAGATTAATTACAGCTCTTTTGGTAGCAACCAAGTCCAAAATGTACTCGTTTGCTGTGGGACAACAGCGCCTGACAATATCGTTTGTCACTCCGCTGGTGTTCCGCTGTAGCTCTATGTCTAACTCCGTAGGTGCATTGGTGAGTGCTCCAATTAAAATGGTTGTTTCAGGGGAGGGCGTGCTTGTTAAAACTGTCTGCAGCACCATGTGTCTCACTCCATAAAGGTGAAAGGAACATCCTGACCTCACTATGGTAGCACGAGCACAAGACAGTGCAGACAACTCATCCACACCATTTGTTATTATTTGTCACAGAACCTGGGTTTAAATTGCATACCAATGAACTACTCATACTACATTTAAAAAGGAATCCAATATGCAGAATCCAAAAATGTGCATAGTATGCAAATCTTTTTTACGTATGATATTCAGGTGACAAAATGCATATGTCAAAATGTAAAACTTCTGTTGCAATTTGTAGAAAATTATAAATGAGGACATCTGGACAAACATTTAAAAACATGTTACTGTGAGTTACATTTTTAACTAAATGTTTGAGAAGGCTCAGTGGGGAAACAGCATGTGGGTGATACGGAAGCCCATGAGTCAGGCAGACAGAGTCTGGGCCACCTGAGGGAGAGCTCTGAAAAGGTGAAGCAAGAGGGTAACTGGAAACGGGCCACCACGACTGCAAACACACCACACCCCCCGAGGCGAGGAGGGCCTCATTACCTGAGTAAGAGAAGCCAGAGATAGTGTAGCCGATAAAGGTGTGAAACAGCAGAAAGCAGATCTTAGAGTGGATGGATGGTGTAGTCTATGCAAATAATCCAGAGCTCGATAAGACCTGACACTTCCATCCATATTCATAGTGCACAGGCAGATAATAGAACACATTTATCATCTCACCTTAGAATGCTGCAGGTCCTAAATAGACATGCAGAGTGCATGCATACACACGTGTGACTCATTGCATTTGCGTGCATGAGCAGGAAATCACACTGTCTGTTAGAGAGAAGAAAGCAGACACTCTTATCTCATTAAACCTTTTCCATTTTCTGGCCTTCATTTCTTTGTCACACCTGAATTCCAGCCCAATTTCTCTGAACCCTCATTTCATTAACCTGCATGGGCACACAGTGAAACATCATGCCTGTGTTCCTTTGTCAGTCAGTCACATTCTTCCTGCTCTGTGCTGATGTTTTTGCATTTGCAGAGACAGTGGAGCAGTGAGACACTCAGAGAAATACTGATGCATTACCAAACAAAACTTCCTCACTTCCTCATTCATTTTTCTTCCTCATATGTTCACAAAGCCTGACGTGCTGAAGAGACCAGCATGAATGTGTAAGGGTCACAGCAAGAATTATGACCCCTAAATAGATTTTCTGCATGGAGAGATTACGAATTTGCTTTATTATACTTGAATACTATACTAGAAATGAATAAAAACAAATGTGTTAGCAAAAACTGATTGTGAGTCATTTTGCCTAAATAATACATAGCCTATAAAGATGCCAGACAGATGTACATATCTGCAACAGCTATATGTCTGTTCTAGTGTTGATAAAAGTATATGAGATTTTCTGGTGGGGCTAAAATAATATGAAATAAGGTTGGAAACACTGGCTCTGGAAACATCTGTTGGTCTTATTGGTAAGTTGGACCAGTAATGAAGTTAAGAAACAGTTAAGAAACCTAACAGCAGCACTCCAGCATACCTTAACAGGGGTCAGCATTCAAGAAACAATATGCTCACAATATCTCTCCAGCAGGGGAGCTGTACAAAAGATATTGCGTGTATTCCTAACATTTAAATTAAACCATCAGTTAGCACTTTTCACAAAAATGTGTAATGATTACCCCAATTCATTCTAAAACACTAAATGGTAGATTGCAATTGCTCCTAACATCCAATCCATGGTCCCTGTTGAAAAGATCTGTTGCTTATTGCTCTGACAGAGAAGATCAGGTCACAAAGAGACCTATTACAGCTATCTGTCAGAGCTCCATCAGCCTATAGCAATCAAAGAACCTGGAGCCCTGTCTCACAGACTGACAACATGCAATCACCACTCAACCAGGGTATGTCTATGCAGGGCAATAAGCTAAATGACAAGAGGATGATAGTAGACAGAGACACACAAGCTATTACAATGGTGTTGCATCTCCATGTCTTGTTTAAATGGTTTATTTCATCACATTAAACCAATAGGCAGGATGGTAGATGGGGTCATTTGTTTAAAATTTTTGTAAGATGAAAAACTAGCTTTGGCATTATTTAAGTGCAAATAACTTAAAAGCCTTGGTGAATACTTAAACAACAAAAGCTTATTCCACTACATTATATTGTACTATAGGGGTTTATGTAACCAAGCAGTACTGATTGTTTTGTTCTCTACATACTGTACAGCCAATTATCTCTCATTTTTGACAGGATAATTGCAGCAAAATGAATTGTGCATACAGTTTCTCATTGAAAATGTATTCAAATTATTTAATTAATTCTGTGATAAAAAATCAAGGCTACAACAGAGACAAAAACATAAATCTAGAATGAGAAACTGCTTACAGTATGCTTGCACCCCCTGCAGCTCAGTATAAACTTCAAAAAATGCACTGATCATTTTGGATATTAACATCAGATGAAATGAAAGTGAGAAATAGCTTCTGTATTAATTGTGGCACACCAGAGTATAAAGATGATAGCTGGGGAAAGCTACAGTTTAAGCACAGTTTAAATAATTTCTGAATCTAGGGGGAACAAAGGCTGGGGGCCAAAAGCAAGTTCAGCACTGAAACATGATTTGATCTAGTGTCTATGGAGATGTCAGACCCAACTCCCCCAAGGTTAGAGATTGCATTATAAATTAAAATGTGCAAACTGCAAAATTCTGAGCTGAGCTCGACTTTTAATAAAGTTCTGAACTAAGCTCTGTACTTGTAATAAGCCAGTGAAATATGTTTCTATACGGCTGATTTTGCAACACAGCATAGAGCCAGAACAATATGTTTTCTTCAATAAATCTTCTAAATCATTAATAATGATGCAGGATTCGTAAACACTGAAAAATAAGCCTGTTTGGGAATAGGCTAAAGTATCTCTAATGATTTTAAAGCTCTACTCTAAAAACACACTGGTTCAGAAAACATCAGTTCAGACCGGGTCACTATGAAATGAAAAATTACACAACATATCCACATGTTGTAAAATGCTTCTTTAAAATTCACCTGCACGAGATGTGTTAATGTTAACATTGGCCAAAACATTAGTTATCTCCTGAATTTCACCAGTTACCAAGCCTTTAAGGCTTGGTAAAATATGTATGAGTACACTAGTGATGACATCACTTCCGGCTGTATTATTTTTTCTAGTGTTGTTTATCACAAAGGGTAGCTCTGACCTGTATGAGTGAGCCATGTCCTTAACATGTTTCTCTACTGAAGCATCTGACCAGTCACTGCTTGGTCACCCAGGGCCATGGGTGATTGACATACCAGCACAATATCCCCCGTGTCTCCATGGACACAGGGTACATTACCACAGAAGGGGCACAGATCAGCGAAGACAAATGCACCTCGGAAAATTGCAGAGAGAAAACCAAATCTTATTCCCCTATGATGCTGCTGGTCAAAAGAAAAAGGATCTTTTGCTGGACATCAAATGTAACAGAGTGGGGCTGAAATTGTCAAGTAGAAAAATTGCCATTACATTTTGGATCAACTATGACGTGCGTGAGAGATTCTATTCTTCTCTAAACACATTTATCTCCAATTATCATATAACCCCTGCTGGAATTATGGCACTTACAGTAACAAGGACAAGGACTGAAATGTGATTGATCTGAATTGTTAAAAAGAATGAGCAGCGATCTAATTTGATGACGGGTTGTAAGACCTGTTAAATTCCATCACATAAAACAGTAATAGCCCTAAAAACCTGGATTTCCATCCATGAGTGTCTAATGACTATAATTTCCCCCGCACTTGCTAAACTCAGAAAGTGGCCACTTGCAAAATTAATATGCTTTCTGATCACTGGCTCACTAATGAAAGGCAATTAGCAGCATATGTTTGCAAGCCATGTGCAGAGTGTGTGCTGGCACTAATTGAAACCAGAGCAGTTCTGTGATTTTCATGTTGTGCGAGATGCTTTACTAAACCACCCAGCAATACCACCTTGGTTAAAGTTTCACTGTTGCCATGACAAACTGCTTTGACAAAAAGTGAAACATATGGATTAAAGGATTTGGCTTTGTCTCTTGCAGAGGAGATTCCAGCTACATTATTCAAGTGTGACCTATTATAAGCATTGTGCTTCCATGATGATGAGTAAGATAGAGAGAAGTATAATCTTCACTGTCTCTTCTGGGCTCTGTAATGTGCAGCCCTTTGGATTGACCCCTTAAACTCATGCACATTTCATTATCTATACACTGCATGATACTGTAGTACTGCTGTTGTCTCAGGGCTTACTGCTTGGACTTGGACATATTCTACTGTTTGCTTTGAAATCCAGGGCTGTGTGTAAGATTATGTGTGTGTGCTGAGTAAAACTTTCAAAGAAGCTAATAGATTATTTACAATGTATTTACAATGGTTATTGAGTACTATTTTAGAATTTCATACTGTACAGTGTCAAGCCATGAGGACATAAGCAGAGGGTGATTTTCCTTCTTTACATCGGTATTTAAAAAATTAACAAGCGTCCAAATGTGTGACCTGTGTATTAAATTTGGTGCATGCAAAACATACAGTGTTGTGAAAAAATATTTGCTCCCTTCCTGATTCCTTCTTTTATTATATATTCCTCTCAATAAATGGTTTTAAATCATAAAATTAAATTTTACATTAAACTAAAATTAAATTTCTTTAGTGACTTAGATAAAGCTCTTGAATCAAATCAAGATTATGTAGCAGAATCTGGAAAAAAATAGGCTAGTTCATGTTAAAAGACATACCAATCTATTAGAGTTAATCTGAGTCAAAGTAGCTCTACAAAGCATCTTTCACAGTAATATGAACAAGGCTCATATTAAATTATAAGCAGTGTTAAGCTGCAGTTATTGCTGCTAAGTGCTGTCCCAGCAAATTTAAGATTTATTTGGAACTAAAGGCATCTACTTGATATGAATCAAAAGCAATTTGAACGAGATGATATGGGTTATATTGAGTCATTTCGCAAGGTGATATAAAAGTAATGTTTTCTCACCGACAGAAGAATAAACAGCATTGTGTCTTTACTTTTAATTTGTGCATCATTACAAAATCAAAATCATGTCCTCCACTAAATAGCAAATAATAGAGAATATCATAAAGAGGGCAACTACATTTTACAGCACTGTGGCATATGCATAAGTATTTCTAGAAAATATAAAAAAATGATTTTGTCACCATATTATTTTCTATAAATGTCAAAAGTTCTGCAAAAGTTATTCTGAAGAGAGAAACTCGTTATATTTTGCAACAGTTTGCAAAAGTTAGTGGCTGTTTTATTTATTAGGGCTATATTTTGGAGCATTTCTGAGCCATGATCAGTTTTATAAATGTGTGTACTTGTGTGTCTGTGGGCGTACGTGTCCATGACTGAGTCGTCAAGGTGATTAATCTCAAGTTCGTGATAAAACAAGGGGGAAAAATTCAGGTCTGTGTTGAGCAGAAAAGAGAGTTAAATATTCTTGTCATTCCTTGGACAGGGACTCAGGGATCAGACAGCAGTATGGGCCATGAAAGGTCATGCTCATTAAAAGCCCCCTACTTCCATCTGAATGATTTGGGAAAAGCCTGTGTTTTCTTTTAACAGGCTTCTGCTACCCTGTTAAGCTTTGTGTGGACCCATTACCAGTAACCCCAATGGCCCATGATCAGACCAACAGAAATAGCTCATGTCAAATGAGAGGCAAACATTTCACATTGACTTTAGTTAATTACTGTTTGTCTCTCTAAGCTTTCATTTTTTGCTATTTAGTGCCAGTCCAAAGATCATGGAATTTCTGGCACCTTATTTTATCTCTACAACAGTGTAGCTTTGTTTATCTGCTTCTGTTTTGGGAATCCCCTAAGCAACCCGTTCTCACTGTATCCCGGAATTTCCACACCTCAGGACATACATTCATGCTCTTACGTTTACATACGTGACTGGATTGCAATACTGGTTCAGTACTGTCTTATGGGACTGGATCTGAGACACTGCAGTAACCAATGAGCAAGGCAATTATTATAAATTCATGACGGTTGATGCAGGGGTCAGTCATCTCTTGAGGCCTACAGCAAAAGGAAATAAACATCATGGTCACCATTCTATAGATGGTCCAGCACGAAACAACCTTAGCTTTACTTCTTTTTGTCAGTCCTTGACTTCACTTCCACCCTATTAAAAATACCAGCATTTCTGGTCAACAGAACATGTGGTATTTCAGATGCTGGTTTATCTACCAGACTTCCTAACAAGTTTAACCAACAATGCTTCCTTGGGCATCCAGCTTCACCAGACATACTATCGAAATGGAACAATACCATCGGTCAGACCAGCACCACAGCAGTATAAACCAGCTTGAAAACTAACATTGTCTAAGACAGTCTTTTTAGCATGGTACGCTTTTTTTTATTCTAATCTTTAATTGTACCCCCTATGAAGTTTTGTGTGTTGACATTGAAAAATTAAGCATGCTATGATACATTATGCTAATGTATTCCATATCTGAAACCATTTCTGATGACTAAGAACTCACCGGGGGCAAAATCCAGTCATGAATCTTTCCACATAATCATGACAGAAATGAAAGAGGAAATATTGTAACACAGAAAGCACCACTGGATGTTTTAACACACAGTTACTGATCTTTATAATTAATGCAATATATATCTAATTAATGTAAATATGCAATATCTGTAATTAATATAGTAATATATCTGGACAATTATAGTTTTTAGGGCACCAGGTCAATCAAAGACACTAATTAATGACTTTTTAATTAAACACTGTTGACAGACTGCGTTTGAGAGAGACAGTATGTAATCAAACGTGACTGGCTAACTTCATCTCTTTAAAGTATGTGAATAATTCCTTTCTTCACCATGGTGAACTTTTCTGTTCTGACACACTTGCAATACTTTATTCGTTCTCTCTCAGCTTACTATGCTGTTCTATGCTCTTTCCTGTCACAAATTCAAAAAAATCATTACAAAGGAAACCGTATTATCTGTGTTTCAGGTGTCAATATTTCATGCAGACTAAACAGATAGCTGTCATAGCGACTTTTCTTTGAATAGTTTTCCTAAGCCCTGAAATATTTTTACTATAGCTTAATGGTTAGAGCATGGTGTTAACAATGCCAAGGTCATGGGTTTAATCCCAGGGATTGCACATACTTAGAAACAATGTAAAGTAAAATGCAATGTAAGTCGCTTTGGATAAATGCGTCTGCCAAATGCATAAATGTACATTTTTTATAAGATGTTAGATTTGAAATCTAGGCAAGGAAGGAGTCAATAGAGAACAGTGATGTCAACTATCTTCACTGCACTGCACTCTTCAAGGAAAAATGAGACAAATATAAAAACAAAAGGCTATTATATTTCTGTGTGTCACCCAAAAATTAAGTAGTCCAGTGACACAACATACCCCATGTTAAATCATTGAGGATTAGGAAAAGATTCACATTTGAAATTAAAATATGAACCTGAACATTTGATTTGACAAAAAAACAAACTACAAGACATTCCACTATTAACTACCAAAATTGCAGGACAATTTAAAATGTTTCCTTTCTTTGTAGTTTCCCCAACCTTGCTTTCTTGATGGGAAATATCTACTGTTATTGTGAATGAAAACACTACACCCACCCAAAGCCACAAAATTGATATTGTAAACATATAGACAGAATCCTGTCTTATCAATGGCCTGAAATGACAAGTTGATATGGAACAAATGTCAGTCTCTCTGGGATATTTGAAGTGAAGCTGAATACTAAACAACCAAATAAACAGCCCCTATGGATTATGGCCAGCACAAACCCAATCAATAGACCTTTGCCATGGCTGTTCTTTGTGTGCCTGAGCTAAATATTATATAAGCCATAATACAAAGGATCAGAATTTAAAGGACTGTCTGTAATACATTGCAATGTTAGTTAGAACATTGATTGGTTGGGTAGAACAGGAAAAAGGATAGAGGAACTAAAGAGAAGGAAGTGTTGGAAAACCTGTTGGAAAAATTTATGGTATCTTTCCTGTTGAAAGAAAGAGTGAACAAAGGAAAGCCAACATGTAATAATCACTGTGGAGAGCTCAGTGGACCGAGGCTTCAGACAGACTTCAATATGTACTTGACACAGCTGAGCACATCAGCGCTGCAGCTCGGAGGTTTGTAAATACAATCTGATGCTGATGCTAGTCGGACGCGAACGTGAGTCAGACACTCAAGGTTGAGAAACGAACTCGATCGTTGCCTCCTCTCCACTGCGCCTCTTTAAAAATTGATGCTGGGCTCTAGCATGGGCTCATAATAAACCTGCAGAAAACTGGAGGGAGAATGTGAACAAAAACAAGATTTTCCAAAGCAGTTTGACAAGAAGAATAATTGGGAATGATTCATTTAGTAGCCCACTCTCTTCTTTTTAGGATAAACAAGTTCTTTTGAGTTAAATTCAACTGGATGATGAAACAGCCCTTGAGCCAGTGTGGCAAATGTATACTATAAACCCATATCGGGCTTTATCTCGCTCCAAAAGAGATTCATATCTTTCAGGGATTTTAAAAGAGAACAGCCCGCCTGCTTACGTATATTTTTTCTCCCCACACACTGTGCAATCCAAGATTCACCTGGGAGCCTCCACTGAAATTCACACTATAGGAATGCTATGAGAAAGAAACAGTATTTTTTGTGGTAAAGCACTCTGAAAGAACCACTTGTCAGGCAGTGTGTTCACACATAAGTTCTGTTCCAAGCTGTTCACTGCCTACATATTGCAGGCAGCTGGCCTCTTAAACTTTGAAAGACAAAGAAGTAAAGGTTTAATTTGTTAACAAGGCCCTGTTAGTCCCTGTCGGCAGATGTTTAACTGCTTAGTTAATGGTGCAATACTCTAATAGGCATGAAAATACAAAGTACAAACAAATATTGGGTAAAATATATATTGGATAATGTAAATACAGTACTTTTTACTATCATTTATACTTTTCAGTTGTACATGAAATATAATTTGTATAATTTAAAAAATTCTCAGTGAGTTCACCGCAGTGCGTTATGGGATATCCTCCAAAGATACATGCCATAGTATTCAGCTAAACAAGCTATCTTAGGATACAGCATAATAAGTAACCCTTCAAAACAGGGTCAGAAGTATGCCTGTGATGTTTTAAAATGCTGACTCCAAAGGCAGCTTACCAAGTTTTGAAAAGCATAGGGAAAAATCAGTTCTTCTGAAGTAGCATGAAAGAGAAAGCCCAACTGAACCCAGGGCTCCAGGCTCTGGGATGACTTGCTCTGGCCTGGCAGGGCTGTCAGGTGCAGACTTTGCCCCGCTGGAACTGGAATCAAAGCTGTCTTCCTCTGTGACATTCACAGCATTTCAATTGAGCCATCAATCTGTCAGACACACTGCCTCCCTCTGCCTATGGGTTTAGGAGGTTCATTTTTATTTCCCATGATGACTGTGAAGGGGTTCTGTTAAAACGCAACATGGAAAATGTATGCTTAAAGCATTATGTCTGTTCTGTACTATCAGGTGTAAAGACTTTGACCAGCTTGTTACAGCAAAGGAGTTGTTGCAGCTCTTTTCTCTGCAATTATCACTGTTTCGTTATGACTGTGTCTGCTGCTTGTTTTTCTAACTTTTCTCTTCCTGTTTCCACTTCTTTTCTACCTTTCCAACACTCCAACAATCTTTGTCAGACTGGGCTTCTGTAAAGAGGAGATAAAGTCCTCCAGCAAGCCAGCCCAGAAGCCTATGTCTCCATCTGACTTTTTGGACAAACTGATGGGAAGAACCTCTGGCTATGATGCTCGCATCAGACCGAACTTCAAAGGTGTGACACTATGTAAATAAACAGCTTTTTATTAGGACATACAGTATTGAACTGCTCTGGTGGCAGCTTGAGAATTGTGGCTTCTGGGAACTTCAGGGAACTTAAAAGAGGCTAGTGGATAGAGCACAGTTACTTGACAGTGCAACAAAACTCATTTTTTATTTACTCTTATCTAAAAAAATAAGCAACTTTTCTATTTTTACAGGACCACCAGTAAATGTCACCTGTAATATTTTCATCAACAGTTTTGGATCCATCACTGAAACAACTATGGTATGTAATGCTACATCATCTGCTTTAATTTCAAAAGTTCAGAATTACTGATGACACTGTTGTTTATCACGTAACGTCTTGACCTAAATGCAATGGGAATTTCCTGTCTTTTACCTCAGTGCTCAGGGCGGCAGGCTTTGTTAAAACTATATTTCTGCTGAGTGGGTTTTAATCGCTTGTCTGACTTCTCATATAGCGTATCACTTAGAAGTTCAGAGTCCAGTGGGTCAGCTGATGTGCTGATAATGAGCTGTCCACTATGCAATTAAAATGAAATATTGAGGGAATGAACAGGATCTTCAGGAAAGAAACAAAAGGGTGATATGTCCGTCCTCTAAAGCCTCAGTCTCAGTCAGCAGAATGTTTCAGATGACCATTAAAGATTGCCACGGTTAACAGTTTGCTAGTCTGTTAACCTGAGGTTAGGTCATTAGAAATAGAGGACATAGAACAGAAATTAATGTAAGGGGAGAATAAGTTATTTACCTTCAGGTCAAGAGCACGTTTGCTAACAACCTGTGTTAGGTTTGCAATTAAAAAGAACATTAGGACAAAAGTAACATTAATAATTAACAACAAAAAGTCACAAAATGAAACAATTAAACTTAAAGACCTAATACATTTTATTACCCCCCTAAAGGATTACAGGCTTAACGTGTTTCTACGGCAACAGTGGAATGATCCTCGACTGGCCTATAGTCAATATCCTGACGCATCTCTAGACCTGGACCCTTCTATGTTGGACTCCATATGGAAACCCGACCTGTTCTTTGCCAATGAGAAAGGTGCAAACTTTCATGAAGTCACTACAGACAACAAGCTGTTGAGGATCTTTCAAAATGGGAACGTTTTGTACAGCATTAGGTAAGCGGAGAACCCAATTGATTTAATTTACATTGGTTTATTCTTAAATGTTAACCTCTCACATGCCAGGATTTAACAGAGCAAGGCGTGACATCTGGACCTGCTAGGGTTTGACAAGAGGTTAAGGTTAGGATTTTAGTTCTCGTGACCCTTTAAGTCTTTACAGAACCAAATATACCTAATAACAAAAGTCAGAATATGAACGTGAAAACAGAATTGGCAGAATATAACACAATATAATCACAATGTAGTTTGCCCAGTACATTATACATAGGATTAGAGATGTCATGTGACCTGAAAAACAAAAATACTGGCCCAATGAGAAAGTTTGACAGTTGCTAAAGCCACTAGTGTCCCAAAACATAATTACAAAAATAGTCACCTCTCTGGGCTTGACCCCTATTGACTATATCAAACAGATTTCCAGAATACTCCGACCATGTGTATTTTATCATTGAAAAAATTACTTCACCTATAATGTAGGTTTCCATTCGAAACTGCTGTTTACATTTGTTAATTTAACAGAAACTTAATCCAAAGTGACTTCCAATCAACCAAAAAACACAAATAAATAAATAAATAAAATCAGTGTATTTATGCTTAAACTTTACAGGAAATATTCAGACACACAAATAAGACCAGAAGAATATGGTAAATATTTATTTTGATAGGTTTATTCCACAAACGGATTCAATTGAAAATACTCAGGCCTGGGACTCTCTGTGGGCACCACGGAAAAATTGCATCCGTTAGAGAGCCTAAAAGGTATATCCATCAGAGCGTTTAAGTGCAGATATTTTGGGGTTTGAATTTAGGGTTATCACAGTGCAAAAGAAATTGTCTCTTCAAAAAAGACACTGGTGGCTCTTGTCTTTCCTGCAGGCACCACATTACAGCAGGTAATTACACGGCTTCCTCTATCCCAAACTTTCTAATAGTGGCGGCTGAAACCTTAATGCGTCAGTGGCACAATAAATAAATGGTAAGAACTGTCAAGCAATTAGTTTGCCATTACCAGGCAGACATGTGACCACAACACACAGAAATTAACAGGCTCTTTCTGGGATAAAGATAAACTAATAAATAAATAGATCAATCTCTTTAATCACAAACCAAAGGAACAAGATGCACAGCTATAAAGATCCAAAAGCTAAGGTTTTAAAATAATATATATATATAATATATTTTTGCTCTGTGCCCAGCCACCTGTTTCTCTGTCTCTGTCTTTCAAGCAGTCTGTCTCTATTTAACACCTATTTTCTGATCTTTGTGGTTTTACTCAGCCCTCTGACTGCTCTCCACTTCCTGCTTTCTTTGGTTTGCTTTGTCTCAGGCTAACACTCATCTTATCCTGTCCTATGGATCTAAAGAACTTCCCAATGGACATTCAGACATGTACCATGCAGCTAGAAAGTTGTAAGTACTCTGTTCTTCTCTTCACCTTAACCTGCTTCACTCTGCCTTTCTCTCTTTACACTTGGTTGCAGTTTCTTCAGTAGACGCTGACATGCACTTTAAATGCACGCACTGATCGTCATGAAGGTTAAGCACAGACAAAGTTTCTTTGTGTAAGCGTTATGAGTATTTAAAAGTTTTCCCACGCACACTGTGTCAAATAAACAACCGCCTGTTTCTTCAACTTGTTTTGTCGTTATGTTAAAACAGTTTGGGATACTTTAGAAAGTTGAACGTTTGTAGAAATTATAAATTTTACTTTCCGAATGCCTTATGTATAATTTTTATAGTTTCTCCCTTCCAATGTGCAGGTTCCAGATGCAGACCTTCGATCTGTATAAAAGTCCATAATAAAAATGAATTGTTTTAAACAATATTCATTCAAACAAATACTCAACTAAACATAACCATTTTAAAATGTGTTGTGTAAAAAGAATCAATATTAATTTTGACCCAAACTACCCAAACAATTATGCCATGCCAAGTATGCCATAGCTAAAGAAACTCAGTTATAACATAAATTGGATTTGTTAACACAGTATGTCTGCTGCTTGTGTTTTTCTAGATGTAAACCTAGTAAGCCTGAGCATTGAATTAAATAAAACAGTTTAAATGTTCTGTATGTTCTGTACCTTACCGCACAGTTGAAAAATCGGATTTAGGAAATATCAGTAGTACAGCATCATCTTTTTAAAACTGTGCATAAAGTGTCCTTCCCTGGAACCCTAAGAGGAATAGAAAGGCAAAGAAATGGTCTATTCACCACCCCCAGTACCCCCAGAGCAGATAGCATCTTAACTCCTAGAACCAATTTAAAGGATATCAATAATAAAACTTTCATTTTGTGTTCCTTTTATTACATGACCCACCTTAGCTGCCAGGGGCCTTTTAATTCCACCTCCTTCAGACAAAAGAATTCCCTTTTCCGACCCAGAGCAGAACCAGACATTCATGTATTGCAAAAATGCACTGTGGATTCCATTCGATTTAAATCCACATTTAAGTGTAGTGACCTCAAACAGCACCTGGCGTATACTTATTTTAAATTCAGTGACTCATACAATGTAAAGATTTACGGGACAGACGACACCCAGACACTGTGTATGACTGTCCCGTCTGCGTCCTTTGTATGTCCACTATATTTATCCAGTGAAAGGAAAAAGCCCTCTGAATGCCGCAATTAATATTGGCCTCTTCCAAGAAATAGGGGCAGACAGACAGAGAGAGAAAGACACACAGAGGAAGACAGGCAGGTTTACTGCCCAACAAAGCTATTACAGGGGCATAATCATTTGATTACACAAGAGCATGTTTTTAGGGCTTAGGAAGGGTCTGCTAAACACTGTTTTGAAGTGTATACTTCAAAAGTGTATATATATAAAGAAGTGTATACAGAGTGTTTAAAGTGTGGAGATGGTAAATTAGAGCAATGTAGGATTTTCCTATAGGCTATGTAGCCTTTTAGCAGTAAGATAAAGATCCAATGCATTTTGGGTATTATTCAAAGTTTTACAGATTACAATGACAAAAGAGATATGCAATGCTTTTCTTGCCCAGACCAGCAACATATGATAAAAGTAAATTTAGCCTTTGGCTGGACGGTATGGTATGTACCATTACCACAAAATAAAATGTTAATGCTACAGAATTTTTCTATTTCATGTATACCGTGTAATGTAAATAAATAGGCATGGCTATTTTACATGCAGAGCTCCTGCACATTAGACTGAGTGACGTGTATAATCTGATCTCTAGAGATCCATCTATCAGATACATTTACTATGAATGCACATTTATGCATACATGAATACTTTAAATTCATAATTCTTTATACATAGTGTCTTTAATTTACTATATACATATGATGAATGAATGAATGAATGAATGATATGAAAGATGAACATTAACTGTTCTCTGTATCAGAACTTATTCTCTTATCCTCAGTACATTTTCACAACTTAATATAACTATGGTGTGCAGTAACTTATCTTAACTGACTGCAATGTAGTTAAAAAAATAACAATATTATATAAATAAGGGGGAATGTTGTGGTATATTTCATTACCATTAAATAGAATTACTCATTCCGTGAAAAGATTTTTGGTCTTATCACCCACCTCTAAATTAACCTGTGTCATTCAAACTATACTGACACTGAAAAGGGTTTAACAAATGTACAGACAGCAAATATTCTATTTACAGAGACTGTGTCTGGTTTTACACCACAATCTAGTCCATATCAAAATAATCTTAATCTTTAGATTAATAATCCTAATCTTTTCATACTTTTTCTTCATTATCATTAAATTACCTTCTGGCAATTGATCCATAAAGCTAGAAAGGGAAGCATGGGGGCATGCAATGCATTATGGGTAAAAAATAAAGTTTCATACACAATTGATGGGTGTCCTACTTACCCATTTCTGTAGGCTACTGTAGGTGCAGACAGAGTAAACCTAAAGCATTACTTTGGACACTGCAACAAACAATGCCAACACATTCTAGGACACATTCTAACAATGTCACATTCTAGAACTGTTTTTAATACACTTAATAAATTACAAATAATACATTTGAAGTATTAAAATACATCATTGACTCCAAAGACAATTTAAGATGCACTGTATCTACCTAAAAAAACATTCATATTCGTCTTACTAGCTTGAAAAGGAGGTTTGGATCCACACCAAACTTCTCAAAGACATTGTGACATTAAAGGATGTCGGTCTTCATTCTTTTTTCATGGATTTGTTGTTTTGAAGACGGAGGGGGACGGCAAGGTTTGTGAATAATAGATGCCATTGTAAATCCCTGAGGGTGTCTGATAGACATCAGTATTATTCAGATTTGTCAAGTATTCTACACTGTTATTGCATGCCTCATGCATTTTTAATAGGTCCCTAATCTCACCGTGTACTGTGGTGGGAGAGACCCACTTCACAGGATTCACAGGATGCAAAGAAACTGAAGCAAAGTGGCATGAATGAAGAACAATTAATACAAGAAGAGATTTCCACTTGATTGCTCAAATACATCCTGCTGGTTATATGGGAACAGTTGCTTGGGCAGAGGCAATGCAAGTAAATAAACACACAGAGCATAGTGTAATCATCATTATAAAAGCAAACCAGAACTGGTTAAATAGCCTCACTTCTTTATTCAGAAACATAATGATCCTGTTCACTGTGTATTATACCTTCAGTCTGCCTGTCTGCCTCTTCCGCTGAAGGTCTGCCAGATGACCTTTAACATGGAACACAAATATGGGATGAGAAGGGGAAGCTTGACAGGTGCAATTCACTCTTTTTCAACCAACATTTTTTCATCTCTTCACAGTTGGCTACACCATGAATGATCTGATCTTCGAGTGGCTTTCTGAAAGCCCTGTGCAGGTCGCGGACGACTTGACTCTTCCCCAGTTTGTGTTAAAAGAGGAAAAAGATCTCGGCTACTGTACCAAACACTATAACACAGGTAAATGTTAAACTGTGACATCTGTACAATCTATAAATGCAGCTAGATCACTCATATCTTCAAACCCCAACGTGTTGATTGTACCTACAAGCATTTGGGGTTGAATAATTTTTGCATGGCTGCATATACAGTGGAGTCCAAATGATTGATACATATAGTGAAAATGCTCCTAACTTGATTTTATTTTTTTACAAATTATAAAGAAGTTTAATTAAAAATGACTTCGTAGTGTATCCCTCTTTCACTATGTCACTTGCAGTAACAACAATTTTATGCAAAACCTAATGATGCATTTTATCCCATCATAATTTAAGAATGTTCCAAAAAGCATCTTGTGTGCTTCAATGGATGCCAGAAAATCTGATCTTTGTAGAGAAGTTTGTCTTTTGTACAGGTTCCAAATTCCTTATTCCATTAGTGAGTCAGAATAAGGCAAAACCATGAATATTTTTTTATTATTTAATGTCACAATACTTTCTATATTTATCTTTTTTCTAGGTTTAAATTAGATACTGAATCACAGATTTTCAATGTGGCCTCCGACTTTTGGATTCCACTGTATATGTTTCCTGTTAAGTACTTTACATTCACTCTTTTATAATTTGCTACAGTATATATATTAAGTTCTGCTCACTAAAAACTAATTCTCCTAGGTAAATTCACCTGTATTGAGGTGAAGTTTCACTTAGAGAGACAGATGGGCTACTATCTCATTCAGATGTACATCCCCAGCCTGCTGATTGTCATCCTGTCTTGGGTGTCTTTCTGGATCAACATGGATGCCGCCCCTGCTCGGGTAGGCTTGGGTATTACCACTGTGCTGACCATGACCACCCAGAGCTCAGGCTCACGAGCCTCTCTACCCAAGGTAACATAACCGAAATCACTTTGTTCCTCTGAACAGAGAAACATTTTACAACCCAGTGCATTTGCAATTGAATTGATAAGACAAAGATACATGAGGCAGACAAAATACAACAGTAGCTGGTGGCCTGGGGGTACTGGTATGATATGTTCCTTTTTAATTTAATAAATTTGGTCAATTAAATAATTTTCAAATTGGACACAAAAAGGTATCTGGCCTAAGAGCACTTCATTCATTTCATAAAACATAAACAGCATAAAGGTAGAAATTAAATTACAATTTTAATTAATAGTCACTTTAAAGTAAAAATATAAGAACATTCATACTGAGAAAAGACACCTTACACCAGCATAAAGTGGTTTAGAAGTGTTTTAGCAGGTTTAGTTGGTCTCCCAGCTAGGCCAAGATGGTGTTTGGTTGTTCAGCCATCTGGTCACCCAATTTAGCAGCTGTCAACTGCCCCAACTTGGTCAGGCTGGACACTAGTTAACCACATTAGGCTAATCTAAGGTGTTTGTATAGAACATACAGATCAAAATTTAAACTCAATGTTACCCGTTAGTATGTATTGTACAATTTGTGTCTCTGAACACAATACATCACTTGCAACGTTCCAACTGAGCTGAAGAACCAGAACAATACTATGGCTCTTATGCTATTTTCACACCTTTTCAAAAGTCGTAATTAATATAATTTGCTTTTAAGTAGTAAGTATCTTTTAAGTATCTTACATCAGAAAACCCAACAATCCTTTTAGATTTGACCTGTCACCCAGTCTCTTTTGTTGGCCATCTCGAAGACCCTCACATCCTTGTAGCACTGAAGACTATCTAAGATATGCAGTTTACTGTGGGAATGTACCAGTAGACACCAAACCAAAAGACTGCCTCCTCAAAGTTAACACCACTTTACTATTCCCAACAATGCATCTATTGATTAGCTATTGAGCTTTGACCTTGTGCATCACAGGTGTCCTACGTGAAGGCCATTGACATCTGGATGGCCGTTTGTCTGCTGTTCGTATTTGCTGCACTGTTGGAGTATGCAGCGGTCAACTTCGTCTCGAGACAACACAAGGAGTTCATCAGGCTGCGCAAGAAACAGCGAAGGCAGAGGATAGTAAGTGACACACACACAAATACAGCTCCTGTCACCTCAAATTACAGTCTCTTCTCATTGAAGAGCTGAGCAACATATCAAATACTGACAACACCAACACACTACAGCTGTCTGTCATATCTCATGTGGGGGAAATTACATCAGCTTGTTTCCATAGTGAGCTGCCTGTGCTCTGTAAAGCTTCAGCCAATTTTCAAAGGCCAACAACCTTCTTCCTGATCCTAGATCACAGAAACTGACTAAAATGCTAAAGAGGCTTCAGAGCACAGAGCTGGGGAAAACCCTAAGGCTTTGAAGAGTAAAATCACTCTGAACACTTGAAATGTTCACAGAATTTATGTAATCTTAAATCCTGGGAGTGACATTTTAGATTAAATAAAACATAATAACAGACATAACAACAGAGGCTTAACAATTACAATTTTCCCCTATGTTCTGTTTAAAGTCTGACGAAACCAAATACCATTTCAACAGCTCAACTATATAATCAACTTTGAAATATCAAGTTGATACTTGATATTACTTGCACCAAAATTACAAGCTTAATAACATGTTTTGAAACTTAACATTAACATAAACGATGTTACAATGTTAAATTAGGCACACTTCTAAAAAGGCTATACATCAGAGATTTAATAAGTTAACAATATATTTCAGATGGGTTAATTAGGTCAGAGATTTGTATTGAAAGAAGTTTAAGGTAAAATAAGGGTACTGTTATTAATTTTTGCAGAAAAATCATGTTGATCACTGAGACCCCAACATAAACATAAAAAATGTTCTTAACAAAACACAGGGGTTCAAGCAGTTTCTAAATGTCTAGGCCACTTTCTGCGTTTGAAGAACAACTGCTGTCTAAACTCGCGAGCTGTGGAGATTTACGAGTGTGTTTATTGGATCTGAATCAATAATAAGAGAAAAATGAGAATAACTCTTTAAGAATGATCATGCTCTCCTCCCCCTCCTGCTCTCTGGCCTGGCAGCCATTACTCTTCATCCCATTCTCTCCCATCAGGAAAGTCTCTGTTCTGAATGATCAATCTGGGTGGTACCGATGCATGGGTCACTGGCTGACAGAGCTGTTAGGCTGATGGCCAACTACTGGCCGGGATTAATCAATACAACAAATCCTCAGCTTCATCCTGCCTTAATAACATTGGTGACAAATCAGACTGTTCCGCTATACACTGTGTTGAAGGTGTCCAGTATGTGCCTGACTGATTGTTGATTTAAACTTCAGCCTGAACAATATCCTCATGTCTGAGGACTTCATCAAGTTTTGCCCAAGAAACTTAAAGATAGCAGCAGTGTGTGTGAGTGTGCACTTCAATGTATTGTGCCTTAGCACCTGCAAAGAAGTGTAAACTCACCAGCAGTGTTGCCTAGCAACTTAAATGGTGCAAGAAAGCACAGGTTATGAGGCACTTGCTGTTGCCTTTTTAATTGTTTTAAAGGGATAAATGAAAATTATGAAAACCCCCAAAATATAAATAATAAAATCCTCATGCCATTCGAAACCCATTTGTTGGTATTTGTAATGTGGCAAAAGCTAAAATAACAGCCATTACAGTATTGCATGACACAAAGACACTGTATGACTTCAGGAAACCCGAAACAGCACACACTGCAAAGACTACCTCTACATTGCTCTCTTTATCTTTTGGAAGCTTGGAGAGTTTTTGATCACTGTAAATGGCTGCCTATGGCTTGGATAAGCTCCAGCCCTCCCATGACCCTGAATGGATTGATGGAAACTTTTGTTGAATGGAAATTAATGTGTGCAGAAGTTCTCCATTTAAATTCAGCATATCATTTTGAAATGACATAAGGGTTTAATGAGGATACAATTTAAGTTTTGGATATTTATACAATCGTCAATTGTCATGATAATGACTCGGCCTGCTTCTGAATTATATGCACCATTTGACACATGAAAGTGCACAGAGCTGTGAAATATAAAAAAGGATGTGCTCTCTAGACAGACAGATGAATAGATGGATGGATGTGCTCTATAGATCTCCAGAGGTTCATTTTCCAAAGCGTTACATAACAGGGACTTAGAATGTACAAAACATTTTAAATAAATGTACGTTGTTCATTGATACTCTTACTCATGGAGAATAAAGATAGGCAGCCAGGAAGCGTCGACTCGCTGCAGAAAGTGAACGAGCTCCCTGGCAACAGCACCAGCTTTAGCCAATTCAACCAGCACTGCAACACCTGCGCCAGGGTAAATCTACCATCTGTGTCCCCGTCTTATATGCCCACGGGCAAACACTGAACCACATAAACTTAGCACCCGCAGTACTACTGTCCTCCACAAACTTCACTTATATCCTCTAATTTTCACAGTCCTCCAGTCCTTTGCAGTCACACTTACAGTCTGAACGTTTTTGTATGATTCTGAATCAAATAACACTTCTTCTGTCAACAGCCGTAATAAACATTTTCACCTTGTAAATCCAGGCAATGCTTTACTTTAAGCACATATGCATTATAAATATTAATTCCCTGCATCTGAGCACACACAGACAAAATAAAACCAATAGATGTATCCCTGCATTTAACGAATAAATCAAGAAGTGAGCGCGCATAAATGAGTTTATTGCTTCTGGCTTTTTCAGAGAAGCAGTCTGTACTGATGAGCAGCACTGTGGTTCTAATGATCGGTAAAGCATTACATAATGTTTCATAATGTAATAATGTTGCGTAATGTTTTGTATATATATATGGACAGACAGTTTTATAGTGATGTATGTGTGTTTGTGTGTGTGTGTATTGTTTATACGTAATATACTATAATATACATTGTTAAGCTACTGATACAAACGTTCAGTTTATGATTTTGTGCGTAGTGTTTTTGAATCTGTGCCATATAATAAATAAAAACATGGAACAGCCATTTAATATGCTTAAATCATGTCATGCTGCTTACATACATATTTACACACTCAATAAAGTTTTAAATATATCATAATGACCGTGATCCATGAACTGCCGTAATTTATGTTAAATCCTAACCGTGTCTTAATTCACCAATCTTAATGGAAATCTAAAGAAGCCCAAATCTCCAATAATCTTTTGGAAACGGAGTGCTTCAACATATTCAGCCTACAAGAATGAAGCGCTAATGTTAAAACGTTTATCCGAGGCGCCTGATGAACTCAGAAGCTTACCGTTTGTTGGAAACAGTAACGTTTTCTATTAACCGACCCTTTCCACGCTAATCTCCAAAATTTAAAGTGAATGCGACACAATCGATTACAAACAACAGCCAATCAGAATAATCCTCTCTGTTTCAGCACTCTCCCACGCTTGCAATGTAACAAAACAGCTGAAAAGCATTTAAAAGACAGCATACCTTGTGTTTTCGAGACTTCCGTGATGCTTCTCCATGCGGCTTTTTTGCATGTTGTTCTTGCAGAATTTGATGATTCCTCATATATTGTCATATTGTAAAGTTCTCCAACTACTTTCTCCGCGTTCACGTGTCATTTACATTTTGATAATGGTCCAATGAGGTTCCAGCGCAGGGCCGGGAACACAAGCGCATGGTAAATAAAATAGAAACCTAGCGACAGACAAAATTTGCGGTTTGGAAAGGCTGGTTTGGACAAAACAGATTTTTCACACAGTAAATGAGAAACTATGCCTTTTTTAAAACTCTGAACCAACAAATTCAGTTATTAGTTATTTCATTGTGCTCTAAACACTGCACTAGCGACAGCCACTGGAAATGGCCGAAGAATCACTGGAGGGAGCAGAGAACTGTACAAAATTTTATGATTTTTAAATCATAGATGCAGAAAATCCCACTGTATTTGTGTATGAAATTTGCATAGCGTTTTGACTATATTAAGTGGATAAAATTAACTCCCATGGTTTGGAGAATAGATGAATGGATAGATGTGGCAATTGTTTTGTGGAGATGGTCCTAAAATAACTGACTATAGATCAGTCCAAACCGATTGAATGGGTTTGCTTTTACCAACCTAAAACAGGCTGTGGATCAGTTACAGACATTTGTTAGAAGATGGTCCAGTGCTACTTTATATGGCTAGCTGCTTTACCATGTTGTGTGCAGATACTGTGTTACACAAATATGTTAACAGTAAGATGTGCACCCCTCCACCCATTGTTTCTTTCCTTTAGTTTGCAGTTTTGAGTGCCCTCCAGTGTGTAGTTCTCTTCCCTAGTATGTAATAAGCCCCACACAAATGGAACTGACCTTATTTCATAGAAAACCATTTCTGCAGCAAAGGTCCTTATACACACTAGACTCCTCAGATGTGGTACTGCCTGGCTATGATTAAAGAGGCAAGAACTGACCCAACCTGTTTACTTAGGTGACATACACTCACTTTAAATGGGTGCCTTTTATCTTTAACCAAACACATAATTATTCTTAGGCACACAATTCACTGGATTGTTTTTAGGTTCAAGGAGAGCATTTAATGAAGAGCTAAACGAGAACTTAATCTTCTTATCCTCTCAGGGAAAGGGGTAATTTGTCATAGATTGACTGATAAACTGATCCAAATGACTAATTTATATGGAATTAGAGGCACAGAACTAGGCCAAAGTACTGCATGTGGAAAAGTAAACTTGAAAACACTAAAAAACTGTAGACTCCTGTCTATCCACTTTTGCTGTCTTCTTTGTTGTCAGAAAACTCTTCCTACAGTTGATGTGCTAGTATTGATTGAATAAATAAGAGGAAAAGTTGTTGTTACAAGAATGTTACCATCCCCCAACACACATCACATACAAACTAAACTAAAACTTTAAAGGTCACAGAACATAGGCATCTATTTTACCCAGGTCAATGTTTTTGTCGATCAGCACTGCCTGTTGTATTAGTGTAAATTTGTTCAAGCCTGACAAATATTTGTTTTGCTCTTGTTGTGAACAGATCGTGCCTTTCTGTGTCGTTTAAGCTGAATGCTTTAGCTTCAGATAATGCTATAGGCTATATATTTTAAAGATTTGAGTTTATACACATTGTTACAAACATACTATGTTGTTTTAAGTTTAAAGTTTTCATAACTCAAAATCTCATGGGAAAAATGTTGTATTAAAAAGTACAGTATAATCCGCATAATATTCCATAAAGAAGGTCTGAATGGTTGAAGACTCTTGTCTCTGCAAAGAAGGAAGGACCATCTATCACTTGGCACTTCCCATAGGTTTTCATACTGAGGCCTGATTTGTCTTGCGATTATTTTGGGAGGTCCATTACTTCAGTGGCAAATACGAGAGGCATATGACTACCTGTGTCTGTATGTCATTGAGAGGCAAGGAGGTTAAGGTTTGTGACATTTTGATGTAACGTCATCATATATGGCTGCTAAACTATACGTATATGTATAGAATTATCTGTATCTTATCTACATATAATACAGTAAGTAATGGAGTGAGCCCACAAACAATAAAAAAATTGTTTTGTTTATTTATTTGGTGCTTGTCTTTTTTCAAAATTAAAAGATTGAGCATATATTCACTCAGTTTCTTGTATCAGCTGTTCTGATGGAATGGCACATTTTCTGTGTGCTGGAGGAAAAGTGTGTGACGTTTCTTAACAAACACTGATAAGACTTCCCTTCTTTACTTCTATTATAGGAGGAGGAGCTTGTGCGGGAAAGTCGTGGCTTTTATTTTCGTGGATACGGACTGGGCCATTGCTTACAAACAAAAGATGGGACAGCCGTGGAGGCGTCCACTGTATTTGCCCCACCACCCCCAGTGCAAGTGCTGTACGATGGAGAGGCAGTCAGGAAGCGTTTTGTGGACCGAGCCAAGCGGATCGATACCATATCCAGAGCTGTGTTCCCACTCAGCTTCCTCATATTTAACATCTTCTACTGGATCACCTACAAAGTACTGCGACATGAGGATATTCATGCCAACCTGTAATCGCTCCATCTCTCCTGGTTATGCCAATTATTCATCTTTACTGCTTCTTTTCCTGTATCTTTTTCTTTGAACCAAAAATGGCTGTTATACCATGTCCACATAGGAAGTGTATTTCAAAGGCATTTTCACCCCTGAAATGCCATCAGTGATAAAACCATGTGCTCAGGTGTGACTTATGGATTTCATAAAGAATATAAAGTGCCCACTTAGAGTGACATAGGAGGGCCGGTAGATGCAAATGTTGCTGTCGTGGTCCTGGCTCTCCTCTCTTTGACAACTTCATTTGAGTGGATTGCACTAATAGCCAGTGCTGTTTTCATCACTTCATCAGCTCCATTTGAGTTATCGACTGAAAGATGTTTGCTCTCTTTCAAGATAGAAAATATCGACTTGAATTTTACTACAAGGCGCATCCTTGAATGAATGTTTTTAAAAACCTCAAAAACAAATGTGTTTTTTACACCAAAATGCAACACTAATGGGCTGTGAAGGGGAGGATTGGGATTTATAATTCATGGTTACAGCTGAAAAGGGCGGTGTGCTGTTTTACTAATATAATGAGATTATAAATATATATGACTGTATAAAGTGTATATATGCAGAGTTGCAGACAGCACAAATGTGTTCTTTTTTTTGTCTTTTGAATTTGAATAAATGGATATTCTGCCAGGATATTTGAGTTGTTTTGTACTGTGCTGCATTTTTCCCCAAAGTTCACCTCAGGAAAATGAAACACAAAACTAATGTTTTTACATTGTTAATGTTTATGAAAATTACTATTATTAAGTCTGGACATTACAGATGTATTATGAACTATTACTGAGTCATACTTTTCTATTTATTTTTATCATTCAGTTAGGAAGACAAAATATTCAAATCATTCCATCATGTATAAATATCGCTCAAACTCATGCATGGAAGAAAAAGATGAATTTAATTGTCAACAAAGGTGTGACATCACACATCACAACCATCCTCTATCAGTGCTGTTATCAAATGTGTCCCTCTGTCAAATGTAAAAGCCATCATTTATTATCCTGTCTGGACTGCAGTTGGTGGATGTGCACATACACAGGGTGAAGGAGAAAAGGGGGCTGAGGAAGGACGAATGGAGGTTTGAATGGAAATCACAAGGTGGTTTTATCAGCTAATGAGTTTGAAAAGAACTCTGCATTCTTTGCTAATGACAATGAATTAAGGACGTCAACCTCTGCGCAAAGCTCTTTGTCTGAAGAGTGACTAATCTAGTTTTCTCCATGCTAGTGTTCAAAGGGTGAGTGAGTGCCTGTTGAGAAGAAATATTTAATTCAGTAAATGGTAGATAGAGATTAATATCGCCTCTTTTGTTAATGAATTAACCCTAGTTTCTAACACTCAAGTAACATGCAACAATACACATTAATTTTTTACCATTATGATTTTTGCCAAAAGATATGTCAGTCATTTACCCTTATTGTTTTGTTGTCCAAAAAACGTGTCTTTCCTCCTTCTGTGAAACGCAACAGGAGATGTCAGACAAAATCTTAGAGCCTGACTGTCTCGGTCACCATTTACTTTTATTGTAAGAGAAAGACAAAACAAGGAAAAAATTTCACAGCTTGTGTTTTATACAGAAGAAAACTGAGCTGTGTTACTGTAGCTCAATTGGTAGAGCATTAGCGGTGCAAAGGTTGTGGGTTTGATTCTCTGGGACTGCACATACTGATAAATTGTATACAGTCAATGCACTGTAGGTTGCTTTAGGTAAAGGTGCCTGCTAAATGCATAAATGTAAATGTCCCTTTAACAATATAGATGCAAAATGAACAAAAATCGAGTTTTTATTATTAGTTAGTCAATATATGTATCAAGTGTGCAGCTCTGCATTTACTGTGAAGAATTCCATCAAGCAAATAAGTCCTTGTCAACTATAATGCGTTTCCGTCAAGATTTCAGCCACTGCTTATTTCAAACAAGTAAGTCTGATGATGGAAACGTTTTTTAACTGCAATACAACATATACCCACTCAGACGGCAACTAGCTTTGGACAGTTTAAGGTTTTTTCAATTTGAGCAAATGTGGTGGCTTGACATATACGCTTAAGCCCTGCTCACATGCTGACAGTTTAAGTAGATTTTTTTAAATGGAAATCTGAGGGCAATAGGCAAATGTCAAAAAGATTTTCTATTGTATCTCACAATGTGAATTTCCAACGAGCAGCTTTTTTGAGTTAACCCAGTGGTATACTGCCATTACTGTGAGAAGAAAGAAGGAAACCCTTAGTTTTATTGATTACTCACATGGTGGAAGTGATTGTACGGTGGGTTTGTTTGTTTTTCTGTCTCCATTTTTATCTTCTCATATTCTATCTTATCCACACGTATATTCCACAGTCTCATTATCAGGAATCTCAGGATATCTGCAGATCAGATTTACAGCGATATTTGTAAAAGTTGCGGGGATGCGTAGCGTTATGATGTTAGCTTATGAATCCTTGGTGCTTATTGAGGGGAAAAGCCACAGAGCAATCTCACAGACATCTGTGTGATTTCCTCTGTGATTGAAATCCATTAGAGTTTCTGTGTCTGCCATACAGGCGCACAGGGTAGGAGACACTGAATGGAGGGAGGCAGAAGGATGTTCGCTGTATGCTATAAATCACATTTCTTCTTTTTGTATTTCAGTCATGGGCTGCAGATTTAGTAAATCTTCTTAGATCCTACAAAGGAAAAGTTTCCCCCCAAAATGCCAAACCAAAGAACTCCCTGTTACAAACCAGTGGAGGAAATTAAAAACAATATTTTTTCCTATTTTTGATTAGAGGGTGACAGTATTAAAGATGCTGTTGTGAATTAACTGTACAACCCCATGAGACATTTGTTTATGAAAGCCTACCTAATGGGCACAAATAAATTACTCAATTTTTTATCTCATTTCATTCCAGAAGTATTCAGTTCAATTCACAATGCACAAACCCAATGCATTTGTCATACTCTCTGGAGAGCAACTTAGGTCTTTGCATTTATTGCTCATCTTCATGTAAGCACTCAATAACATGAGATGTGGACAGGGCTGCTGGCGTGATGAATGAGTGGGTCAGCTCTAATCCTGGGACTGTCCTTGCACCAACCCAAGGAGATAATCAACAACTGAGTACATGTTAATGAGGCTCTGGGGAATGTAACATTGTAGGAATCACTTTCCCAATCACATGCTCAACTAAAGAACATTTACACACCTCTTTCTTTAAAATAGCTGTGAGTTGTACAGTGATGTAAATGTCCATAGAACCAAACAATTGTAGCTGCACACAGAGACCCTTAAACATGCACTTTTCATTTAAATTTGGAGATATTAAATATTTTTTTAAGATTAAAGACAAAAATAAGAACGGTTACAATAGAAAGATTAAGATTGTTACATCAAATGTTACAGATTTGTGATATTGTTGTGTGAACTACATACAAAAGATTTCCTTGCTTTTCATAAAGCACACAACATGTTTTTAGGAATATTCTCAGATTATACTCAGATTATACTGGGATCAAATTATCAGGTTATGCACAAAGTGCATGCGAGTCCCAATAAATGTTAAATGTTTTAAATTCATGTTTTTTATTTACTGTTTGCACAAATAAATGGTAACAACATAATGTACAATTAAAATTTTTAATAAGAAAAATGCAAAATAGAAGGTTTTTTAGCCGTGGTCTTAGACTTTCAGATTGAACATGTAAACATAATGTTAAAAGAACTTAAGTGTGTCAGTGTGGATTGAAATGTACCTTTTATATGTGGTCATTTCACTGGCTTTGTCTCTGGTGGTTGTATGGAAATGATCTTGTTTCTCTGAAACTGCAATTTTTAAAATTGTTTTGTTTTGTGTCGGAGCACATGGTTGCTTGACAGCTCGCTACGTACTCCGTTGTCCGCGTCTGCCCCGCCCTCTCATTTTGCCCTGGCTGTTTCTCATCTCCATCATCACCAACACCTGTTCACTCGCTTGTTTTCTCCCATTTATATTTCCCTCGTGTTTTCCCCTCGTTGTCAGATTGTCTTGGATGTTGTCCAGTTTCCTGACCGTACCGCAGTAGTAATATTCCTAGTCTAGTCTAGTCTAGTCTAGTCTAGTCAAGTCGAGGTAAATCAAGTTGGAGTTTAATATTCAATATATTTAAATTTGCTTGCAATTGGATCTTCTGTGTTTCCTCAGACCAACCCTGACACTGACAGCCTTATAAAGGCTCCTGTCAAGATCTATTTCTCAGTGAATGTCACATCTACATTGAAGGAACTGACTTTACATATACTAACATATACAACAATATATATGATATATCATGCATAATTGTAACACATATATTTCTTTTAAACATATAAGACTCAAAGCCTATAATAATATCCTGTAAAAATGTGGGTGTGCGAGTATCTTCCTCTCACACACACACTCTCTCTCTCCATTTACTCTCTGAGCCACATCATGTCTTCGGGGAAAGGGATGTATCCATTACGGAGATGGAAACTAATTTTGGACACTAGGTATGCTTCAAGTCTTCTCTAAGATCAAGTATACAGAGAAGAAAGCATTTTCTTCCTGCCCAGCTCCCCATCTGTCATATCCAACCCCAGGGTTTGTGCCTTAAAAGCCTCTGTAATTGATGGAGCCTGGAGGTCACAATGAGACAATATTTGATATAGAATATAGACTTCTAAAAGTCACTGGACCCAGTTAAAAATGAGTGGAGGTGGATAAAGAACGGGAGGTTTGGGGTAAATTCTGCCCTCTCAGTCCCTCACGGTAACAATTCTTTCAATAATTGAGCTACAGTTACTCATATCATTGACATCTGCCTTTAACACTAGCTGTCATTCAAGCTGAAGATCATTCCTGCTCAGTCCGAATCAGAACAGGAACAGAAGAGCACAGGATACACATAAGAAAAGGACTGAGAGGAATATATATTATAATATTAATGATCAGCCAGTATGATGAAAATGCTAACATTTTGTTTATAAAGAAGCACAAACCAAAAAGATTTATAATATACCATCTGCAAATTAGATGATAATTGCACAATGGATGACGTCACATTACAAAGTAGGGTACAAGATTATTTTTTATTAGAACATTATCTTTGATTGTAATCGCTTAATTTTCCTTACACAAACTGTGTGAAATGAAAAGATTAGGAGTCAAATAGATTAATGCATAATTGAAAACTGGAAATGTAATCAAATAATCATCATTCATGATGATCTCAGTGACCTGACCCAGACTGATATGGTCTAAAAAAGTGGGCAACTATCTTTTCCTCTCTGTTCAATTCCTTTATATCATTTTTGCTTTTCTCTGTAATTGCTGCATGTGTTAATGGTTTCAAGCAGAGCTGCCTGAGGTGAGCTAACTGTGAAAATGATAGGAAATCACACACCGGTTAGTTTGGTAAGAGGCTCTGGCAATTTCTTTAATTGCTTCTCCTCGCACATTTCAGTAGGTTTCATTTATCCATCAAAAAATGAAAAACAGAAGAGCTATAAGAGAAAAGAGAAAATCGCAAAACCTTCTGTCAAAAAAAATCTGTCATTTTTTTAAAGAATTTAGGTTGTTTTTAAATATCTCCAGTTACAGAGGCCATGGAATGTCAAACTTCAAAAAAACAAACAAATGAAAAAAAACCCCACCTTGAAATAATCTTTGGAAGCCATTTGCAAGCTCTGTGTGAGAAACTGACAGAAATTAAAGCCATTATTCTCTTATAATCTTTACTTCTGCTGTGGCTCCCAAATCAAATAAGGCATCTATGGTGCCGGTTTTGACATCATGAGCCACCTGAGAACCAGTGGGATAACTTCATAGACATCCAACCTGCACACAGAAGCCATATTTGATTTAAGGGCCAAGTTTTATTTGAATTGAGAGTCTGATCCTAAAAGCTATTATATGGCTACGTAATAGGCAACAGACACTGTTGTGATGTTGTGATGTTTTTTTATTGCTTTAGGAGAATATACTGTGTGTTATTCGGTATGTATGTAATATAAGGAATTACTTGAGGTTGTGATTACATGGGTTGTGATTACACCACCATTACAAGTTAGACTGCAGGCCAAACAGAAAGTTCTACCATATTATTTTCTATTATTTTCTCACTCTCACATGTCATTCCAAACCAAATGATTTTCCTCCATAATGGAGAAAAAAAGACAAAAGAAGACATTTTAAATAACGTTATTGAATGATTGTTTTCATGCAGTCCCAATAAATAGGGACTGCAGCAAAAGGTGCAAAAACACCATTCATTGTGATTGCATAGAAACAGGCAACCAGTATTATTAAAATTGTCTTTAGTGTTCCACTGAAGAAATAAAATCAAATGGGTTTGAAATGACATGGGAGTGAAATAAGGGCAAATGTTCATTTCAGATAACATAATAGTTTAAAATAAACACATCCATTAAACATTATAACATGAAAATCCAAAAGGAAAAAATATTTGGTGTACACATCTGTATTACATTAACAAGAGCCTGTCTGAGCATCATTTTATTACATAATGTTTGGTTATATATCATCTTATCAGTACCATCTGCATTTCTTACTTAACATAAAAAGTGTTGACAGTCTAGTACTGTTCATGGGAGAAACAAGTGGTACAGAACATCCCTTGTTGCCATGGTAACTGTTGCCTACCAAGGATAGTAAAGTATCCAGTGTAAGGGAGTGGTAGGGGGGTGGGGGAGGGTGTTACCAAACCCAAAAAGAGGGAAACCAATGAGTGGGAAAGTGTTGCAAACAGAGGTGAGGGACAGGGAGGAGGAGAAAGAGGAAAAAGATGTAAAGGTACTCAAGTGAATAAAGTTCATGCACCATTTCTCCACCTCCACTGCCAACTCCCAGCACCATCATTATCACTATCAACAGCATTTGTCTCTGCTGGGGCCTCCATCATAAATATCGCATCATCTCTCTTTATTACTTCTGTGGTAGAGCAGTTCAGACTTGCTTCATCACCCATGGAGGATGGCGTTTCGGTCCAGGGACCAGAGTTGTGCTGTATCCAGAGGGAAGGTGCTAAAGAAGTTCCTACACCCCATTATTTACTGCTAGCAGCCCACGGAGATGCATGCTGTCCAATCAGGCATTCCTGACAACTCCCTGAAATGTTTCATTTAAACCGCTGGGCGTAAAAATCACTGGAAGAGCTCACATTTGTCAAGTAAATGAACCTTTGTCATGAAAATGTGAAAAACACATGTATAATATAAACATTTACAGATTAAAATGTAAAATATTTGTACATATTTACAACATATATTTATACCAAAAAATACTACAGAATTGATCATTTTCAAATTGATCATGTCATGTTTACAAAACACATATATTTTTAGATATTAGATATATTTAGATATAAATATAGATTTTTAAATATATATATTCGATTTTAAAAGTGAAAAAACATGGTTTTGCAAAGCTTTGTTTGTCTGAACATAAGTATACACAGTTACATATATTAATTGTTATTGCTGTTGTTATTGTTATGTGTTCATTTTTATCGGATTGACATATGGGGTCAAAGGCCTGACCAACAACAGCAGATATACTTTAGCTATTTTCTTTTGTGTTAGCTAGATTTTGCTTGGCAGCAACCAAGAACAAATCGCATAACCGTGTGTGCACAACTTAATTAGATGGTTTTTCGCTTCTTGACAGTTTATGGTTCAGGTGAGGAAAACTGTATAAAGCACAACACATAATGAAACCGAATCTCTTAAAGTTTTGTTGATGCTAGTTTCCAGCAGTAAGCAATTCCCTTGACAACCATGCACAATATTGCTGCTCATAATTATTGGCTGAAGTGAAATAAACACGAAAAACAACAAAACATCAAAAAGTTGGTATTTTCACACTGTCAGCACTCCAGGGTCACACCATAAGGGTTCTGCTAAACCCTCACAGCATAAAAATATCGTGGTTCTGACAAAATAATAATTAGGAGTTGGTCCCATTGTAACGTCAATCCAAGGCAGCACTATGAACTTACTTATAAACTTGCACTAAAAATAATTCCAGCATCAACCAAGAGGTCCTGCAGGAGCGATTTCGTACACATGCCTCAAATTGATTCATTCAAACGGAACGCAAAATAATTTTGATCCAATTTAGCCTTCAGCAAGTGGATCTCATGTTGCTATGTGTGCTGCTCACGTGTAACAAGAAGGAAATAGATAATAGACACGTGTAACAAGATTGCAATAGAGTGCACTGAAGAAAAACACCAGAATGCAAAAATCTGGATTAAGCATGACAATCTATCAGTAGAGTTTCATACAGGTGAAGTGTGAATTTTTATATGAGTATGGGAGTACCAAGAAGGCAACATTGCTCAGGAATGTTATTTGCAACAGGTGAAGTAGCCATTCTCCAAGAAAACAATCGATTGGGTCTGCCTGCATTGAAATGTTTGAACTTGTCAGTAACTACTGCCAGCAGAAGACACTGAGCCATTTAAAGCTATTGAAAATGTTTGAAATCTATAAAAAAATGTTGTCACTACGTAAATACCTGAACAATATCAAAGCAAAACACATTTCAACAAGAACCTTTGCGAAGCGCCTTGGTTTTTACTCTTAGCAGGAGAGAGAAATGAGGTAGGTATATTTTAGGATGGAATATACTGCCACTCTCATGGGTCATCGATTTTACCGTGTCCTATTTATTAGCAGCACCGTGGTAATAAGCAGTTCTATCTTATTACTAAAAGAGCAAAAGATCATTTGGTCTTTACAAAAGGTAGACTGTAAAAGGCCACACCATTATGGTAGAGTAATCTTAGCATTCAAGAAGGTTATTCCTGCTCAGACTGTGATGCTTACAAGAGCTGCAAGCAGGATCATGTATTGATCCCAATATTAAAATTGATCAAAATATACTAGAGTTCTCTCACCTTGTAACTCTTCAATAAATGAGTTGCTATGAGATCATTGTTAATAATATTTAAGTGTAATAAGAAACAAACCATTATCGGAGACCATTCTCAAAGCAGCCTGACACTGATTATAATTAAGACCATCATATCTAAAGTTGCACATTTCACAGACATCATCATAAAGGGAAGAAGTAGGATTGGTGTTGTAACACTTGCTCCACCTTCTGTTATCAATGAGGTACAACTACACTGTTGTTCCACCCAAACTAAGACATCCAGACTAGTGTATTTATATTTGTGCACTTGGTAGATGCTTTAATTTAAAGCAATTACAGTGGATTTAAGGTACATTTTGTCACTAGTATTTAATCCATAAAATGGGATATTGCACGCAACATGCTGTACCAGGGCCAAAGCTACCAGAACTACTTGTTGGTGAAAGATTACAAATTCACAAAGAACAGGAAAGGTCAGCATTGTGAAAAGCTGATAAGGAACTTCCCAACAACAATACACAATAATAACAATATAAAACACAGTGTGACATTATTTCAGTTGGATGGACTCTACACAGGTACATTTGATTATATTAGTAATCAGAAATATATCTACAAGCAGAGATAAGGCAGGGAGTGAGTTACAAAACATGCTGAAAAAAGTTACTATATAAAACACACAAAATAAATCACACTGGGGATTCTCCCACGCATTCCCTACTGTACTCCCTTTCCATTTTTATCTGTTATTTTATAACATGTCTATACATAAGCCAGGGGTGACAATCTGTTCAATTACATGACACAGTGGCAAAATATACTGTGATGTATAGGCGTTTGGTCTCCAGTGAGAAATGAGTGGTCTTTGGGCTTCGCAATCCATCCTTTGAAAAACACAGCTGAAGTGTATATAGGCAGCTCCTTCCATAAAAAACAAACATAAAAAACTGAAAATGTATTGCTTAATCTACGCCCAGATTCTGCCACACCACTAAGCCTAGTTTTGTTACCAGTCAAGTTGACTGGTCCATCCATCAGGAATGCCAAGAAAAATGTAACTGACATTTGGAGGCTTTTGCACTATTGCTTTGGATTTGATATAAACTACTGTGGGTGACAAATTACTTTTATCTTGCCTATCCCCACTTGGTGCAATACTTGGGTTCAAACTGGGGTGCCACACCCTTGACATTTAAGAAAAGGTCGGAGTTTGTTTGCTATTAATAGGAACTGGTTGGCCTGAGCGGAAAGGAAATAGAGAGTTTGTGTTTACTTACGGCCATATTATGGTTTCACTCTCATGCTCATTAAACGTGCAATGGCAGTTTGAAAATTCTGTGCAAATTTTGCAACATACCAGACAGAAAACATGTGAAACATTTACTATACGTAAATCTATTAATATTTTTAACTTTATTTCTATCTTCTGATTTCATTTTTTTCATTTCTTTGGATTTGGACTTGGACTTGGACATGGTATACCTAAGTACCCAGTGCATACCATGCTTCATAAGTCATCCAGCACCTTCTCAAAGATGTGTGAAATTTAACTACTTATATAACAGTTTATGATAACACAAAGCTGACACGCATACAGATCAGCATACTGAACTGAATAGACAGTGGTGTCTAAGAGAAGTAGGAATACTAGGCACTTAGATACAGATGTTGTATCTAAGAGATGTTGTCTGCAGGTTGACCCCAAGAGGTTTTCCAGTGGGAAAAAAATGGCTGATTATGTGTCTTTTTATGCATTATGAAAAACTGGAGGAAGTGACATGCATCTGGCCCTGCCTAATTTTTTAGAATTGAAGAGACACGTCAGCCAAACCCTGTATAACATATCAAATCACTTTGAAGGACTATGTATATGCATTTTATAGTACACTTTAAACTGCTAACTCTGAAGTTTTCTATGGAAGAGAAACAAAGTACAAAGATGATGTCACACTTTTGTATGTATCCCAGTGTTTTCTCATTTACTTGTATTCCAGTGTTTTCTCATGTCAACAAAAATAGCATGTCAAATGTGAATTAGGACACTGTAATATAATTTTTGGATATTGTTAAAACCTGATTTAATTAAAACATTAAACACATCATAAGTTATTTGCAATATTGCGACATGCTATTAAGTAGTGATTCAACTTCAACTAGAGTTCAAATGCTTCAAATCTTTGACAGTTATAGATTGCCCCCTACTGTTCTGTAGCTGATATCACGCTATCCATTCTCCCATTCTAACATGGTTTAACGCAGTGTTTTCAATCAGGGAGTTGGGGCCCACTATAGGGTCTCAACAAACGTTCAAGATGAATTACTAGAAATTTATTAGGTTATTTTTAGGACCAGAAAATGTGAGGGGGCCTTCAGATATTAAGAACAATGGGAATTGAGCTGGCTCAAAAACTCACTGGAGACCACTAGCGCCGCCATGTGTTCGGAGGTGCACGTTATTAAGTCGGTTATTAAGGGTTCATTGGGGGCCTGCTTGTCATCCAGCAGGCATGAATTGATGCTGGCATTTGAATGGGTGATTGGCAAAAAGCATTTAACAAAAAAAATACACAAAATAATAGTCTTTGAATAGGTTAAGTACACTCTTTTGTGTATGAATTTATTTTTCATAACACAGAACACCATCCAAATTTCTTATACTTTTTAAATATATTAATGCATTATATATATATATATATAGTCCATTTTGAAAAAAATGAGTTTAGAAGTAACCAAAATGTATGATCTCAAACTGAACATTTTCATATGTTTACAAAGATCAGCTGCACACAAGATGTGTGTCAACATATTGCATGAAACTGTTAACAGCAGCCCTGCATGAGTGACAGTATGAAAATGAGCAGGAAGCAAAAGAGGAACTGGGTATCAAGAATACTGTGGTAGGGTGGAGTTTTGTCCATTGCCGATCACATTCAGTGTCCAATTTATTAACCTGAACTGTCTTAGACCGATTTCAATCTGCTGGCAGACCACACTGGAGAAAAGAGCTGAGGTAGGAATTCTTACAATACTTTAATAGTTGAAAACTTTTCTATTAAGGACCAAGATTGTCTGAACTGCCAGAGAAGATTTTTACTGAGCAGACATTGAGTAATGTAATAGGGGGACATTCCACGATAGTATGATGGCTTAAATTAGTTTAAACCTCTCAAAAGCGTGTTTCCTTAATGCAGAAATGTTGTGTTTCTCCTTACGCTCTCTTTACAGTTTAACCATCCTGGTCATATTAAGCAAACTAACATTACAGTACTGAATTACATTCAAATTACAACTTGTGTAAATTGGGCTGTTCTGATGCAGGGCTTCTTTTGGGCAACATTTGCACATAAAAAGTATATATGCAATATTAGGGTATGCCATTTTACAGAAAGAGATAAATACATTCTGAAACTAAGAATCTAAATAGATTAGTGTACTGTATATCATTTACATTTTGCTTTTACCTTCTCTCTCTACACTATTACTGCATTATCTAAAAACAGATAGGTGTTCTTTTGGACTGTACAATGGTAGATACTATTACAAGGGTTAATAATTGTATTAATCTTTGAGATATAGGAAACCACTTGAAAGTAAATACACTTTTATCCAAAATGAAATATCCACATACACAGTCAAGCCATTTAATCCTACGCAGACTTTCAGACATTGTTTTTAAGACAGAATGTACGATAAGATTTAATGAGTTTATATACTGTATCATACATCTTATGCTTTGTATTTACACAGCACACAATCAATTTAGGTGGATATAAGTCATGCACAAGAATGCAAATTTAAAGTTCCTAATAACGTTTATTTTCATTTACATTCATGCATTTGGCCGATTGTTTTTATCCAAAGTGATTTATAGTGTGTTTAAAGTATATATTTTACTAGTACGTGTGTTTTCTGGGATTGAACCCACAGCCTTGGCATTACAGCTACCATATTCTATCAGTTGAACTACAGGAACATTACACTCTTCATACTCTACTATCGTTCATCAAGCATATTCATTAATATGGTTTATAGTGAAGGTTACTCTTTGCTAAACATAGTTAGCAGTGCACTTGCAAGCGGAAGCAGTAGAGAGCATAACATGACATAACCAGTGTTGACTAAAAACCGGAACCGCAAAGATGTAGATAAATTGTGGTCTATTGTAGCCGTCTATATTTTGTCTATATTTTGCCAAGTTCCATTCCTTCTAGCATCAGCTGTACATACATGCTTATGATTTAGAAATCTTAAAGATTCGGAATCTTACAGAACATTCTAGAGGGTTTCCGTTGCTCAACAACACTTTCAATTAACCCAGTGTCACTAAGCAAGAATATAAACTGGTAACAGAGAGCTTTTTTGTGGTGAATATTTAAAGAAAGGATTAAAAACAAGTTACTACATTATTAATATTAACATAAATGATTAGGCCTAAAACTGGGATCCAGACAGTCTGACACCTTACCAATTTTCTATTCATAGCTTAGTAATATAGGGGGTTACGGTCTTCCTAAGAGATATTAACAAGTAGTTACTGGGTAAGTTTGGGCAACATCTGTCTGGAAAAAACCCTGATGTGAAACAGAAACAAGCTTGACAGTATTTATCTGACTGCAGATACAAACTTAGTTTCCCCTTCCTCTGTATCACAGAGAAACATTGATGCAACTTCCTTCTGAGTTCCTCAGTGTCAAGTCTTGTAAGTCTTTGCCCTTTGAAAAAGTTGTCAAACTTCACACGACAAACAAGGTTGAGAAAACCAATATTACACTGCAGGCCTGACATACCAACCCAATACCAAACTTACATTATTATTATCAAGGTAAAGAGCATGTTTTTAACTGCTTGTAATCTGCCAACAACTGTGCATTAATACCCACATTTAACATGGCACTAATTTGGTTGTTTTCATCACAAACCTTTGTGAAGAGTTTTAGAAGTGTTAAAATGGGAGGGTTGGTTGTGGCAGCAGAAGAAACCAGGAAATGCTGTGATGGTGTTTTAAACAGGCAGTACAGCTTCTCTACCACACAACACAGACGACTCAGCATTTAACAACTACAGACTAACCACTGTTGAAGATTATTATGGAGGCACTGAAAGCAATGAGGAACAGAACTGAGATGTTATAGAGAATACTGAGAGACAGGTAACTTTCCAAATGCTTCTCTACAGTAAAACGGTTGTCTTGTCAGGATAGTAAACAAAAACCGGACAACTACTAACAAGAAGTCATTGCTAGTCTAAAGTTAGTTGACTGGAGAACTGAAACCTGTATAAAGCTGAGAGGTTCTGTAACAAGGTCATTAAATTATTAACAAATGCTGTGGAGGGTACAAGATAAGAACCTGCCATAGACCACCGCAGACCAGAGCAGGAAGAACATTCAGAGGAAAGGATGATATAAAGAAGGAAATAAAGAATAAAGATAATAAAGAAGGGTTATGCAAACGATTCCCAATAATTTGTTGAATAGGGAAATCCTGTATATAGCATAGAAAACCATTAGTATTCATTTATTAAAAGAGAAAACATTGATTCTTATGGATATCACCCGCTGAAAACACAAAGGTTAAGCTGAGGTATATTGTCATAGAAAACAAATACTAGTATGTCTCTTTTATCATTAAGACCCAAGAATGTTCTTTTTGAGAGGTATATGACAAATGTACTTGTGTCTATCTTTGTTGAAACTAAATGCCACTAGGTTCGAGAGCCATTGTATATGCTGACTTTTTGGCATTTTCATTCTTCATAAACATTGAAGAGGTAATACATATTTAGCAATATGACAATACAGAGTTACTCAATACAGAATAACCACTAGCTTGTTCAAACAAAGACAACATAATTTCTCTCTTTGTTTCCTCAAGATTACATTGGATTTAAATGAACATGCCAGACAGCATTTTAGAGGAAATTTTTATCAAACGGTCCCAGCAAAAGAAGAAGACCTCGCCTTTAAACTTCAAAGAGAGGTTGTTTGTGCTCACACAGAATAGGATATCCTACTATGACTATGATGCTGATAAAGGGGTATGTCTGTCTTTGACATGTACTGTTTCACTGGGTGCAGTAAGTGTGAAGAAATTGGAAATTATTTGATATTTTGTTCCAAGTGTTTCAAGATGTTAATCACTAGGGAACTGTGACTCTACATCATAACAATAGAATGTTGTGGGTTTGATGTTCTTTCTAACACAACTTTCTTTTTGGCTGTGTAGAAAAGGAAAGGACTGAAGGGTTATGTGGACATTGAAAAGATCAAATGTGTGGAGGTTGTGTTACCTGAAGATGCTGCACCTTCTGATCGTCTCTACCCATTTCAGGTATGAAGAATAAGAATAATCACTTGACAAAAATGTTTCTGAGGATCTTAAAAATCTTTTAATCTGAAGGTGTATGTCTCGGTGTTTGAAATTACTTTTGTAGACAAAAATAAAATATAATTTAATACATAATATAAAATCAATTAATCAATTAATAATAAATCAATTATCTTCTAAATCTAAGGTAGCATAACACTAATTTTAAGATCTTCAGGCTAGAAGAAATGTGTCCTCTTATAGTCCTCTTAAGTCAACAGTAAAATCGTTACAGGCAGAAAAGGTTTTCAGACATGATACCTTTTTTACTTCATTTACATTTATGCATTTGGCAGATGCTTTTATCCAAAGCGACTTACATTGCATTATACTATACATTGAAGTATGTGCAATCCCTGGGATCGAACCCATGACCTTAGTGTTATTAACGCCATGCTCTAACCACTGAGCTACAGGAAAACTTTAAATTCTGCAATCAGAAAACAACAGAAAGCAACAGGCACTGCTACTGTAAATGCATCAGACAGAAAAATACTGTAACATGCTTCAGAAACTTTAGTTTACTTTATAGTTTTCACACCACTCCTATTAGTTGACAACATGTCCTAAACAGCAAATTTTTAAATTGTCATGTTTAAGGGTTTTATGTAGTCCTTCATTTGCATGCTACTGTAGGCGAAAAATAGTTGATCGTAATGATAAAGTACAAAATTGTAAAAAAAAATAGCTGATTCATCTGTAGGCCAAATTTCTACATAACTGGCAACGTCTTTTGCTTCTCTCCCACAGATAATCTATGATGAAGGTCCCTTGTATGTATTTTCTAGGTCAGACCAAATTCGAAAACAGTGGCTTAAGGAATTGAAGAATGGTCAGTATGTACTGAAATCATGATCACAGTCCAACAGTCTTTATGTAAACTGCATGAAAGTAAAACACTTGTCACTCAAGTCCTATGCAAACCTCAGTGTCGATTAAATGTAAATGACTTCTATACCTGTATTAAAGTGGTGCGGTTCAACAAGGACCTAATGCAGAAGTACCATCCTTGCTTCTGGGAAGATGGCATGTGGAAGTGTTGCATGCAGGAGGTTAAACAAGCTATGGGCTGCAGGGTGCTGGAGACCAAAAATGGAGGTCTGTCAGGACATAGAGGGAAAATAAATTAGCAAATTGTTGTAGATCCAAATGACCTCTTTGTTTTGTCATTTTAACACAGTTTGGTGCAATAGCCATTGTTATTATAATTATTTAACCATATTAAGCAGTCTTATATATTCAATACATGTAAATATCTCTCACTTTTGTTTAAGGGTTTCCCAGTAGAGGTTCCAGGAAGCGTGGTTCCAGAAAACCACTTCCACCCACACCTGACGAGGTTAGTAACCAGTCTATCCTATCATTGACAATACATGCATTATGTACCATCAGATTTGCACCTGTGACCTGATCTTTACCTTCCTGCCTTAGGAGAAGACACCCAGGCCACTGCCCCCCCAGCCACCAGAGCCCACAGGCTTCTGTGTGGGTATGAGGGTTATAGCTGAATATGAATACACACCAATGGCTTCCCATGATCTGGAACTCAGAAAAAATGAAGAGTACACACTCTTAGAAATCATTGATCCGAATTGGTTTAAAGCAAGAGATAAATATGGGTAAGGGACTGCAATGCTACAAACTGATAAAGGGGAATGTTCTTCATTACACCACATTCATTTAATAACACACACTGCAACAAGGTACAATCAAAATGAAATCTTGGTTAACGTGATACATTTGCTCTACAGCATTAAGGACTAGATACTCTTATTGTTGCAAATGTAAGAACATATTTTATAAACCCAGCTGTCAAATTATTCTTGCAAAAGTTTTACAGGATGTGGGCAGGTGGAACTAGCTGTCAAGTCAGAGCTGTGTCTATATTACATGTCCTCTCCGATATGAAAAAGCATTATTATACCGTGCATATCTCTACAGAAATGAAGGATACATCCCAAGTAACTATATTGTTCAGGCCTTGAATGGATTGGAGATATATGAGTAAGTATAAAAGTTTATAAGATGGGAAACTACAGCTACACTAGTCTGAATTTACATGAGTTTTATTTAACCTTTACATTAAGTCTAACAAGTATGCTGATATAATTTTAACTGACATGTTAAATGAACAAATCTGCTTCTCTCATCTTGTAGTTGGTACTGCAAGAATATCAACCGCAGTCAAGCAGAGAATTTACTGAAAACAGAAGTAAGTATGGAGCCATGCTGACAATCAAAAATGTGATCCTTACCATGATCAATCACTGTATGATTATAAAAACATCCATGCTTCTAATGTATAGTAGGATGAATTCAGGAAACTTGGCCCACAATGTATCTAAATTCACCTTTTATTGTATAGGTGTATTACATGCAAGATATACTGTAATGTTGTCTTTAAAAATAGAATAAGGATGGCGGTTTCTTAGTGAGAGACTCCGGCAAATTCACCGGAAAATACACTGTATCTTTGTTCACCAAGACTGGCAGGTAAGTTTGATTAAGTCAACTACCCTCATATGTCTTAAATACATTAGTAAATGTATTAAAACCAGAACCACAATGAAAGTGGAAAATTGAATATACAGAGAAAGAAATTTCTGTAATAAAACTAGGATAAACTGTATCACAGTTTAAGGACTTAAACATGAGAGATGATTTTTCTTGAATCTTAAGAGAAACTAGCACTAACTTCTTGTTTCTTTCAGTGAGGCTATTAATGGCTGCAGACACTATAACATTTGTGTCACTCAACAAGGCCAGTTCTATCTAGCAGAGAAGCACAACTTTAGCAGTATCCCAGAACTTATCAATTACCACCAGCACAATGCAGCAGGTAAGATCATAGTGTAAATAATCAAACACAAATAAACAAATTATGGGTAATCATGTGCTTTGATCTATGTCAGGTCTGGTAAGCAGACTAAAATACATTGTGTCAAATCGAACTCTGCATGCTCCTTCCACTGCAGGTCTGGGTTATGGTAAGTTTGACGGATGTATCTGACACATTATGTTGTTGATCTATATGGTGTGTTAACATTTCTTTACCTATTTTTCATCCCAGGAAGCTGGGAGATCGATCCTTGCCAACTTACATTTATCAGAGAACTTGGCGACGGACAGTTTGGTGTGGTTAAGTACGGGAAGTGGCAAGGCCGTCATGATGTGGCCATTAAAATGGTTAAAGAGGGCTCAATGTCTGAGGATGAGTTTATTGAGGAGGCTAAGGTCATGATGTAAGTGGTTCATACACTGGATTATTGGTCATCTGTTATCTACCAGTCTTAACTTTTACATTTCTATTATTTATAATTCATTTTCTATAAATATTTCTAGGAAACTCTGTCATGAAAACCTGGTGCAGCTCTATGGCGTTTGCACCAAACAACGACCCATTTATATAGTCACGGAATACCTTGCCAATGGATGTCTCCTAAACTACTTACGGGAAGGACTACAGCAGCCCTCTAGCATTCTGTTCCTAGAGATGTGTAAAGATGTCAGTGAGGGTATGGCATACTTAGAGGCCAATCAGTACATTCACAGAGACCTGGTATGTGTATCACAAGTATTCTATGGCAAATAGCAGAGATGTTTTATTATAAATCTTTTATACTATAGCAAACTCTATAGCCAGTCTCTTAGTCAGTCAATAGTGACAGCTGTTAGTCATTGCCTGTGTGCTCAGTATGTTTGTTATTTTGAGGGCTGAGCAATGATAGTAAGGTGTGTTTAGTGTTTCTCAGAAATGCACCTATAAAAAACTGCACCTATAAAAGCATCCTGTGGTGTTATTTGTATTTGTTTTGTTTGTAGGCTGCTAGGAACTGTTTAGTGGATTCAAATGGTACCATTAAAGTGACTGATTTCGGTTTGTCAAGGTAAGAGGCTCATGCATGGAACACTTTACTAGTCCAGCTAACTGTGTTCCATCTGTTTTCCTGATCCCACTATCTCACTGTCAACATGCAGGTATGTTCTGGATGATGAGTACATGAGCTCTGTTGGCTCAAAGTTTCCAGTGCGCTGGTCTCCTCCTGAGGTTCTTCTTTACAGCAAGTTTAGCAGCAAGTCAGATATCTGGGCATTTGGTGGGTCACCTTTACCTTCAGTCCAAACTTTTGGTTTCATATTTTCTTATCTTACTTGTATTGCATATTTTATGTAACTGGACAGGTGTTTTGATGTGGGAGGTTTACACCTTGGGCAGAATGCCATATGAACGGTGGAACAATACAGAGATAGTAGACAAAATATCTGCAGGTGAACGTCTTTACCGCCCACAAATGGCCAACGACAAAGTTTACTCTATTATGACCAGCTGTTGGAATGAGGTACAAAGTCTTAAACTAGTAGTGGAATCATTTAGTGATCCAAAACTGTTATCAGATCATATTTGAAAATGAAAAAAATTACAGAAATCATATATACAATAAAAGGGTTTACCTTCTTTTTCTTTATAGAGACCAGATGAAAGGCCAACATTCCAGGATCTTGTCTTGATCATCAAGGATTTGCTCTTCAGTATGTAAATGATAATGACCATAACATAACCACTGCAAACCCTTTAACATTAAGGAAATAATCCATCATATGCAAAAGTCTTGGAACTGCAAGAATCTCTCTCCAAATATATATACATGTATAATATATGTATGTATAATATATAACATATACATACATACAATATGTATGCATGTATAATAACCTCCCAACAATGTTAATGCATTGAATGTGAAATATAATAAATATTTCATGAATACATGTTTAATATATTAAATTCTTTGGGTCAAAAAAGAGACATTAGGTTGTTTTTTCACATTTAACAATCCAGTCTTTTCCCTTAAATGCCTAAAGTTATTGTGTATTTATTAAATTCTCCCAGCAAGTTTCATATCCAAATCCAAAGCTACTTTTTATTACTCTATTATTGCAATTATTAATTATAACAGCTAGAACAATAACAATAAAATCCACAGTTGAATGCATTTCATAAATGTAATAACTGCATTTATTTTTCCTGGTGATTTGACTGTATACTAAAATTATTTAATATTATTAAAACAACACAAGTAAACATTAGTAAAACCATAGTAACAAAGCAGCATCTATGAGAAATCTTTTAGTCTTACTATGTAAATATTGCTTTAAATTAAACCACATCATGTTCTATTTAATTACAAATTAGACTTTCTCCTTTATATGCAACTTTGTAATAAATAAAATGAAACTGGTTTCCTGTATGTTTCTGGCTTAACTGGTTTTTGTTATGATTTCATATTCGCATTCAAATCATTTACCCTCGTCATTATTACTAGTGCTATCAGTGATGCTCCACCATTCCTTCATTATTTTGCTGTATTTATACGAATTGTTCATTATAAATGGTTTATTTTAATCCGAGAATTTAAACAAGTTACTTAATATTAACGTTTGAAGCTGTAATTTTTAACCGTTAAAATTTTGCATCAGTCTTGGAAGAGTTTCGCATACACAAAAGATGAACTTACAATCCAAAGATGTCCAGACAGGTGACCTGACAAGTATGGCTAGTAAATATCTGGCAACTCGGGTTACATTGGCTTTAGCGAGAAGTTTATTTAGACGACACTTAAACTTCACCGATGGATGACACTATAAGAAGCTTTGTCAATTAAAACCAATTTCATAGGACATTTTGTAGTACAGGGCTATTCAATTACAAATTCAGTTGGGCCAGATTGTCAAACCGAAAAGGGTTAGCTGGGCCAGTCATTTTAGCGTGTTGCAGGCTACGTAATTTACGTAGGAATGTGCATTTTTGGCGGGACCGTAGACATAATAAATACTTTATATTTATATTAATATACTATATATTTATGTTAATATACTATATATTTATATTAATATAATATATATATTTATATTAAATTATATTAAATAACAGTTTATGAATAATATATATTAATTTATTATCTATGGGCGGAACCACGGGCTGGGCCACCTGGAGGTTGATTCTGGGCCGCATGTAGCCCGCGGGCCGCCAATTGAATAGCCCTGTTGTAGTATTTTGAATATAGTCTTAGATATTAAAATAAGCAACGTAACATAAATCAACATTGTCTGCTGGAAAAACATACATTCAAAATACGCCAACCAAAATCTTCCCTGTTCGAATGTTCAACTTTCCCTTGTTTAGAAACCTAACGTTTCGTTGTTTTTAAGAACTAGCTACGTTAAAACCTGGTTAAAACACGGAGTAAAATACCCGAGCTACTTAGTCTTTGCATCTTTCTCCTGTGCTGGCCTAATCAGTGCTGTTATTTCCATCACTTAGGTCAAGGTGGCTATGCATAACTTAAAGAATGGCTGTGGTGGGCAGGGCCTATATCAAGTATGACATAATATTTTTTTTATTTAGGGAAGTGTGTCTGTTAAACATATCTTTAGAGATACAAGCATTGGTGGATCTGATATTGTTTTATTGTTGAAAGACACACCTGCCTTATACAGTCATTTAATACTCATTGCAAATAACGTTTGAGTTTATAGGTCTCAATTATTAAATACTGGCAAAAATGTTTTACATCATCATCTTATTAAATATTACATTATTTCAGGACTAAACTGTTCTGCAGCCTGCCTTGTTACATAGCTTGTACATGCTTACATAGGTGTAATTTATAGGTGTATCTAGAGTGCACTGTATTCTTTTATATATTTGAAGTGTCTGTAAAAAATATAAATTTAATAAATAAGGTTTTTAAGATAATCTTATTGGTCTTTAAAAATCTCATCTCAAAATTTTGCCCTTTACTTTAAAACTCATTCAAATCTTTACACACCATGACTTTATTTTAAGTCCCAACAATTTCAGCATACATTGTAAAAGATCTTTAATCATTACCGGTAAGACAATGCATTGCAGACTTGGTATGCAATGCATCTGGTAGTCTGAAGAGGAGAAGGAAAGATTCTTCCAGTCCAGATTTCTGTTAATCAGAAATCATCCATACAAACAGAGCACTCAACTGTGATGTTCCAGTATGTGTGTTATATTTCATACCAAAGTCTTATCAATAGCAAATGTCTATACAGATGTCAAAACAGAGGGCTTGCTGTGGGACAGTATATGCATCCTTTTCCATTAGAATATATGACCTTCAAAACACAAACAAAATGAGGCACTTTGTCCTTGAGGATTAAATCTTCATCTTGTCTTGATAGCTGTTACCTTACTGTTTATAAGTTGGCACACCACAGCCTCAGTTATGATCATGTCACTCAGGCAGTGGCTGAGGCTCCACTAGTCCGTCATAGTCTCAGTGAAGGATGTTTTACTCCTCTGAGTTTGCTCTAGTCTGTTGAGGATAAATTGACTTGTGTCAATGAATCGTTCCACGCAGTTTACAAAACACACCTCTGTCCTGGAGTCAAGCTTTGGACCAGGCTTATCCATGCACTTCTCCTGAAAAACAAATATACCAGGACAACCACAACTTAAATCACACTCACAAATAACAGATAGAAGAAGAAATAACAGTCCGATATAGGAAATAATAATTTTCAAGTAAACACTAAGACTGGGATTTACTGCTTTAGATGTGTTTTATTAATAAAGAAAATACTAAACTCTGCCGGAAGGTCGATCTCCAAGGTATGATCAAGCATTTATGATAAAACTAGGCCTGCCCTATCGATCAATTATTGATCAACTTGTGCTTACAACACCGGTGATGACACATAAGATTATACAGTGTCAATCTGATCAAGTAAATGCCGTTATATAGGCTAGTGAAGAAGCTACTCTCTTACCCAGCACACTTCTGTCATCTGATGAACCAGCTGTTGAAACCTCTGCTTCTGAGACTCGATCTCGATAAACTGCTGCAGTTGAGGGTCTGCTGTGACTCCTTTATTATCCATTGGAAAAAATACTAGCAAACGCTACCCAATATAACTTATTGGTGATATCTGACCAACGTCTGCACTGTGCCACCGCTGGCGTTGACCTTCACGTGTCTTAATAGCCAGGAAACAGTAGAGCAGCGCCCCAATGAGAAAGCTTGAAAGCAAAAAGGAAGTGGATGTGACGTACGGTTCCAGGCGGAAGTTGCAGAATCTATTGCGAGAGAGGCTGTTAAGAAGCTGAAAAGTTGGTAAGCAAAAGACGTTTTCTTGACAGGTGTTTTAACTTTAATTGGTTCAAATAATGATTCGTCCCCTAATTTAGCAATTCGGGGTATGCTTGGGAGAGACGGGGTTGCCATTATGAACAAAAGCAGTTAGATACAGGTGAATGTCAAACAAGGTCTTGCTTAAACCTGCTAGCCTAGCCATTCTACACACAAACTTGTGGTCTTGTGCAGTGTTTTCCAAACTTGCATCTTAGAACCAGCCGACATATTTTAATGTATTTTTTCGCATATTTCAACGCAGCAACCTTAGCGTCCTTTGTCACGTTAAACCTGCATGTTTTAATGTTGTACTAAATGGATTAGTTCATGACTGCTGTCTATATGAATACAATTGTCCTGGCTTACTGAACACCTTTATATTTCATATTTTTGCCATGAATCTGTTGTGTTAACGATGTCAAACCAGAGTCGGGTATTGTTTATCATATTCACAACAATAGGGAAAGCATAAGTGTTTATCGTGTTATATTTATTAAAGGAAATTACGAAATTTTAATGCATTTTATTCTCTTCTTGCATCAGCTTTGGGTCGTCACAATGGGTCGTCACTTTGGAGATTTGGCTAGGATCAGGCATGTGGTTACCTACAGTATTTCCCCCTTTGAGCAAAGGGCTTTTGCAAACTACTTTTCCAAGGGAATTCCAAATGTGTGGAGACGATTCAAGTCATCTGTATTCAAGGTTGCACCACGTAAGTCCTGTTTGACCAAAAAGGCCCACAGACTATTTTTTATTTTCTATATTAAAATAAATACACTATACATACAAAATGACCTCTGTCTCTTGTATGACTAAACGTCTCTGTCTACCTACAGCCATGGTTCTGATGTATCTGACCTACACATGGGGCAATCGTGTTCATGAACAGGGCAAAAGAAAGAACCCTGCAGACTATGAGAATGACCACTGACATTACTGTGCTGAAGATTCGTCCTTGTGTAACTCCTTGTTTCTGTACAATTCATTAATAAAAAGAATATTTATGGAAAAATCAATTTCTTATTTGTTGCCATTCTTAATTTGTAGTTTATTAACTTACTAAGTGCCCTGATCTGATGCATCTTTTAGATATATAGCTGTGTTTTAATATTGCCACCTTCTCTATATCATTTTTACAAGTATGATTTTTTTGTGTTCCTTATATATTAATATTTTGTATTTTTTGCACTCAGTCATACAATAAGCACAATTACCTTCTTTTATTTGTTAGGATTACTTAATATTATCAGTACTTTTCATTTAGTAAGCAATAAATGATTGGAACATTGTGGTTTAATTGCCTTGCACAAGGGAACAATAGTGATGGTTCATGCTCCTTGCTTTACATTCTAGCTCTTAGCCTAGATTTACAGCTCCTTTTAACATCATACAAATGTCCATCATATTGTGTTGCAATGTTGTACCTTTAAAAGTATATTAAATCACAAGATTTACTTTTAAAAATGAAATCCAACAGAGATTCATTGCTTTACAAGGTTTTCTGTCATTCTGTCATTAAGCACGCTCATATTGTTCAATACCAGTTCACACAGTAATTCAGTCTCAGTAACTATTTACTTAAATTGTATTGGAGAGATGCTATGAAAGTAAATTGTGACTGATACAATCAGTCTCTAACACCTTGAATTTGTGTTTCACAAAAGAGAAAGGAATACATGTTTGCAACCACATACGGGTTTGTATTGTCCTTTTAATATAAAGATTGTACGTCTATGAGCTTCTGTACAATATGGCGCAGGCAGCAGGTTGAATCGCGCATGCTCTGCATTTGCATTTGACGTCACATAAACAACAGTAGGGGCAGCGTGGCAACGACACAGTTTATAATGTACAATAACGTTTAAAATGTACATCAAAGGGGCGTTCGGCTGCAGATAAATAAGGCCAACACTTCATCGGTAAGTGCATGTGCGATTATTTTTGTCGTATAATATATATTTTATTATCATCATGGCTCATCACATATTTAAAAGTGAGTTCAAAGTTCAGCACTTGGAATGGGAAGCATGAATGAATAACTATGACTATTGTCAAAACAGTTTCTGGGATTTACACACTATTGTGTCAATTCACAATGACTAAGCACAGACTTTTACGTCCCTCCCATCAGTTCAACTCCTGCGTTGGCAGGGTGGTGGCTTCCAAGTATGGAGATATTAAACCCGTTGACTCGACTGCGAACCTCTTTTCTCAGCCTTAAGCGATCACTGTCATCTCCAGGACTCTTTACCCGCAGTATGGCTTCTGAATCCGTCACCCGTTATGATTTTCTGGTGGTAGGCGGAGGATCCGGAGGGCTGGCCGGAGCGCGGCGGGCGGCTGAACTCGGTGCCACCGCTGCCGTGATCGAAAGTCACAAACTTGGAGGTACCTGCGTGAGTATAGAATCTTGCTCTTGCAACACATTTCGCTTAAAGCCATGCCTGTTCATTAGCAGAGTTAAAGGCTTAGTTAGTCTTTATACGGGGCACATAAACGGGAAGCGTCCAGATTGGATTCTTTTTGTGGGCTGTTTTTGTGCGTAATGTTGTGGTTTGTTGTGTTTCTGGTGATATAACGCAAACTTAAACTTCTCTTGTGCTGCAGGTAAATGTTGGATGCGTTCCTAAAAAGGTATTTTTATTAACTTTAATTTACTATTTAATTTATTTAATGTCATTCATATTAATATAATGCTAACAAAATTGTCCTGTTGCATTATATGCAGGTTATGTGGAATGCATCCACCCATGCAGAGTATCTCCATGACCATGAAGATTATGGCTTTGAAGGAGCAAAAGCACATTTCAGCTGGCAGTAAGATGCCACTTTATAGATTTTGTTTTTGTATGATTACATGACTGGTTGAAACTGTAGAGGATACTGTTCCTTTAAGAAAATGTGAAGTTTTGTAAAAGAGAATTTTGAGGATGGTCATGTTCCTGCATGTTGCAATTCATTGCAACCTGCTGTGTTTTTATTGTCTGTTGTGGTAATAATACCAGCAACGGTTGATTTGTCACACACACAAAGACCTAAGGTATGACAGTTTGATAATGTGGAGGAGAGTTAGGCTGTAGAGAGTTCAGCTGTCAGGATTTTCAATGACTCAGTAATGTGAAAATGATTAAATACTGGACTTTATCACTTGTTTTTGTACAGACTTATTAAACGCAAAAGAGATGCCTACGTTAGTCGCCTTAATCAGATTTATCGGAACAACCTTGACAAGGTGGGGTAATTTCAAATTTGCAAATTTAAGTAAAATAAAATTTGTTGAAAACAAAGCACTTTTTTCTGTACCAAATGTAACATGGTCTTATGTGTAATGTAATGTTAGACTGCTGTGATGACTGAGAAACTGTTTGTGGTTGTACACAGGGCAAAATTGAAAGCATTCATGGCTATGCAAGGTTTACTGATGACCCTGAACCCACTGTTGAAGTCAATGGAAAGAAATACACAGCCCCCCATATCTTAATCGCCACTGGAGGCCACCCGTCCACTGTCAGTGAGGATGCTGTGCCAGGTAAGCAAGTTTAAAAGTGAAGTTCCTTCTGCCTGGTTAAGCTGTTTCATCACCATTCTTTCATCACAATTAATAAGATTTGTGTACTTTATTGTAAGTTGCTTTAGTAACAGCATGTGCTAAGCATTGTCGATTTACAATATGTTATTGCAGGAGCCAGTTTGGGCATTACCAGCGATGGGTTCTTTGAACTTGAGTCCTGCCCCAAGTAAGTTGTAAATATTTGCTGATTCTATTTCGTGTTTGACAGAGCTATCTGTGATAATATAATTGTGTTTTTTTTGGTAAACAATCCATGTATCCTCATCCAGACGTAGTCTCATAGTTGGGGCAGGGTATATTGCAGTGGAGATGGCTGGTATTTTTTCTGCTCTGGGCTCCAAAACCTCTATCATCATTAGACAAGACAGGGTAAGAGTCGTATTTATTGTGTGTTTACTAAATGCCACAGTCATGTATATCCAAAATTAAGCAATGACTGTGTTTTTTTCTTTTCAAGGTATTAAGGAACTTTGATGCCTTAATAAGTTCAAATTGCACCAAGGAACTGCAAAATCATGGTATTGATTTATGGAAATATACTCAGGTAACTAATATTAGGTATTAATGCAATACATGGGTGACCTTTTTTGTGTTGGTTTGGCTGATTTTCAAAATTACATTTACTTCTAATTACCTCCTAAAGTTGAACTAATATCGTTTGTGCATTTAAGCATTTTAGTCTTTAACAGACACTGTAAACCAGAGCAACTTCTGTTGCAGGTGAAGTCAGTGCAGAAGACTGACAAAGGCCTCATTGTTACGCTGGTGACAAAGGATCCTGACGACAAGGAGGCACAGCAGAAGTTTGATAACATTCATGAAGTGGACTGTCTGCTGTGGGCTATTGGCAGGGAGCCCAACACCGCTGGCCTCAACCTCAGTCAAATAGTAAACATAAATTTAAATTTCATGACGTTTATGGAGTATACACACAGCATCTTGTGTATAACACTCTAAACAGTATATTTACACTAGCAAACTGTTGTCAAAAGCATCTGTGGCATGTTGTCAGTTACTATAGAAAACGTAATGTAGACTCATCCCTTAAATGTGTGTAAAAGGAACAAAGAATTGCACTGGAAAACATTAAACATGTATGTTATACATGATAACATGAGACTAGTGTGTTTAAATTGCTTACCAACGTAACACATAGCCTGCAAAGTTAAACAGAATTTTAATACCTGTCATTAAACCAGATAACTTGAATCTGGTATTCACACTGTTATCAGAAAAAGACAAAACAGCAGCAGTCCCACCTCTAAAAATACAACTTCACTGCTAAAAAAAAAATTGGGATCAAAGAATTGATTGTAGTTTTTTACCCAAAAGTCAGCATGCATATTTCTGCCTTTAAACATTTTAGAATGGATTGCCTACTATGCATTCTATTTTTGTTGTTTGCAAATTGATAAACTAGTGAATATTATTTAGAAGCATGCCACACAAGCCGTCAAAGCAGCATAACATAGAATTACTTTAAACCACTGTAGCTAATTTAGATAATATTGTTTGATCTTGTCAATGTATCACTGAATGATACATTCATGTTTTGTTCTTCAGGGTGTGAAGCTTGATGAAAGAGGACACATTGTGGTGGATGAGTTCCAGAATACGTCTCGTCCGGGCATCTACGCAGTTGGGGATGTTTGTGGGAAAGCTCTCCTTACACCTGGTACGGTTTCAATAGCTAGATCCTTAAAAGATCAATTGTTTTTGCGCAGATTAAAATAATTTAAATACGAGTATTTTGAAGTCTGGTTTGGGTAATATAACATTTTTTTTTTACTTTTATTTACTAATGCTGCTGATAAATATAAACAAATAAATATTTTTATTATTTTTTATTATCTTTATTAAACAGTGCAATTTGTTTCAGTGCACTCAAAAATAGTTTGAGCACATTTTAAACTTTCTAATTACAAAAATATAATCCATTCATTTTAATGCACATTATGTGATACTAGCTCTATCTATCTATAAACAGTTTTTACGATTTATTGTATAGCATCTGTTAAAAGTGAATGTATATTTATCTCAATTATCTCAAGTTTTTGTTGTCTCCTGTTTGGTTTTCATGGGTAGTTGCTATTGCTGCTGGCAGAAAGCTTGCTCACCGACTGTTTGAGGGCAAAGCAGATTCCAAAATTGATTATAATAACATTCCAACTGTTGTGTTCAGCCACCCACCTATTGGAACAGTGGGACTAACTGAAGGTGAGCATATGCACAAATGCATATAATGGCATTTATATAGTTTATGTAAAACATAAACTTACTTTTTTACTTTTGTTTCATGTCCAGTCAAAAGACCCATATGTAACATGTCCCAGTGTTTGTTTGTTATATAGCTTGACTGACAGATTTGGTTGGGATATGATAGTTCAAGCTACCCTTACAAGGTGTATGGAAAATGTTTTGTTCTAGATGAAGCAGTTAAGAGCTGGGGAAAGGACAATGTGAAGGTTTATACCACCTCTTTCACCCCTATGTATTATGCCATCACCACTCGAAGAACCCAGTGTGTTATGAAGTTGGTATGTGCAGGCAAAGATGAAAAGGTGAGGGCATAATCAGTCAACAATTATACCCGACTGTTAACAGGTTTGCTGTAACTGCATTATTCTCTAGAGTTGTCGATAATGAGAATATATGTAAATGAAAAGATGATCCATACTTTTATGCTTATACCCAAAACAAGAGTCCAATTGTAATTTGTTCATTTTTTTTTAGGTGGTTGGTCTTCACATGCAGGGTTTTGGTTGTGATGAGATGCTGCAGGGTTTTGCAGTGGCAGTTAACATGGGAGCAACTAAAGCAGACTTTGACAAAACCATTGCCATACACCCCACATCCTCAGAGGAGCTAGTGACATTGCGCTAATCAAAGATCACTGTGAACAACTGTGTACCAATCTAAACAATAAAACTATTACTTTTGGATGTCAGATTTCAACATCTACATGGCAGAAACTATAACTGGTTTTGTTTTGTTTCTTGTCCCTATTATTGCCAGTGGTTAAGACAGTATGGCTCCAACATTTCTAGGATTTAGAGTTGCATTTAATGCAAGTGTTACAGGTAGTGTTAGCTTAACTTTTGTGGACATGGGCAATTAACCACCTGGGCATAACCCCTGAATATATTTTAAAAATAAAATCATCTTTCTGTAGTTAATAGCTCATTTCTGTGTTGACAATAATAGTTCAAATATAATTTTCATCTTTAAAATATACCCACTAAGAAATACCCAAGTGAAATAAAACAGCAGTTATCTTAAAAGATGAATATTCTAAGATGTATGACTGACATAATGCCAATCACTATGATTACAGCATTCTATTGTTAGCATAATGGTACTGCATGGATTTTCTTTAATTTAATTTAGACACATCATTGACTATATTGTTCAGAAAAAAAATGTCCTAAAGATTTATGTACACCATGGGTGCCTAATCATGCTCCTGAAGGGCCAGCGTTGTGCAGTGTAACTTGCCTCAATGAATCTACCTAACAGTTGCTAACCTGCCTAGTAAGACTTTGATTAGCTGGTTCAGGTGTGTTTGATAAAGGTTAGAGCTAAACTCTGCAGAACACTGGCCCTTCAGGCACCCCCGATGTAGACACTGTGAATCCCCATTGAGTCAACCGTGTTTCATATTGTTTGTCTTTGAACCAATTTTGGTCTTCAAATTCCATCTTTATGCTGTTATGGAAGCCATGATATGCAGAGTTATAAAGATCCCTTATCGTATTCATCCAAATACAGCATACTGATTTGTAGAATAATCCTACTTTTTAATCGCTTTCCTTTAAACATTCCAAAATCTTGAAAAAATGCCTTTGTCTTAAATTAAAAAAAAATACTTAAACTGCCCAACATTTCTCAAGTTATAAACCAATATGTTGACTAGGTTGAGCTGTAAATATTTACACTTTTTAGATCCTTACAAAATAACCTTAAGACAAATACAGGCCAGGGCCACTTATATGCAAAGTTTTAAATTCAGTAGTTTCACGAAATGCTTGCTTAATAAACCATCTTACAGCATTATGCAATCAACCAATTCACATGCTAAACAATAGTTGGAAATCAGTTTGTGTAGATAAAGCAGAATTTATGAAAGTCACTTTAATGGTTAAAAGGTTTATCATATGGCCACTGGTGCACCAAATTGATTAAACAGACTAAAAACAGATTGTACACCGAATAGCATTAAAAAGTTAGCAATTAAATTATTTTAAACAAAATTTAACAGTTGAGAGGTCATGAAACGAAACAATGATCTGCTTAAATTTCATTACCCCTGAGTTTCATCGCACCAAAAGATGGACAAGCAATAAACAAAGAGATCATTAACAAGCCACCAAGGTGCTGTACTGGCCCGATCGGGGTAAACAGGCCCACTGAAATCTAAATTAAGTGAAGGCAAAAGAAATGCAGTCTCTGCTGATGCTGGCTTTGAACAGCAACGTAGGGATGCAAATAATGACTCCTAATTATCTAAATATAAACCCAGTACCCCGACAAAAGTTCATTGTGAAAGTCCAGTTTTCTGTCCAATAGTTCTGCACTTAAAAAAAACACCCTACAACTTAATCACGTTGGTTCTAATATCCACCGTATCCACCTCGTCCATATCCCCCGCCTCCTCCTCGTGGGTATGGCCCACCACTTCTGCCGGAATAATATCCACCTTTCATAGCACCGTAACCAGAAGCCTGCTGTCCATAATTCTCTCCGAAATCACTGTAGCCATTGCCGTACCCGCCGCCCATCTGATCGGCATAACCTCCTCCATATCCACCTTGACTTTCGTAGTTGCCACTGTTACCGTATCCACCATTCTGATAGCCGTAGTCGCCATAGTAACCACCTCTTCCGCCGCCATAGCCACCTTGTGGTCGGCCCATTCCCCTGCCGCCCATTCCACCCCTCCCGCCCCGACCACCAGCGGCTTGCATCTCCTGCTTTGTGAGCGCCTTCTTCACCTCCACTTTGTGTCCGCTAATTGTGTGGAACTTCATCACGACTGCCTTATCGGCCGAGTCATTGTCTTCAAAATACACAAAGCCGAAACCGCGTTTTTTCCCGGTGTCTTTGTCAGTAATGACCTGAGCCTTTTCAATGGCACCGAACTGGGAGAAATAATCATGAAGGTGTTCGTCCTCGATATCATCTTTCAGCCCCCCTACGAATATTTTCTTTACCTTGGCTAAGGCTTCTGGCTTGCCAGCGTCTTCGCGGGCCACAGCTCGCTTCAAATCCACGTTGTTACCATCCACGACATGTGGCCTAGCCGACATGGCGGCGTCTGCTTCCTCAACGCTCGAGTACGTTACAAAGCCGAAGCAACGAGATCGCTGCAGCGGCTGGTTCATGACCACCACGCAGTCGGTTAGCACCCCATATTGTTCAAAATGTTTCCGCAAACCTTCGTCGGTTGTTTGGACATTCAGGCCGCCAACAAATAGTTTACAAAGCTGGTTAGTCATTTTCTTAGAATATGCGTACTAACCGGGACCACACGTAACGAAAGAGAAAAAAATCGACTCTTTGAAATGCCTGGGGCGTTTCTTTTTGAGTGCGTCAACGTAAACGTAGTTGATTCTGATTGGTTATAAAGAAAGCGCTTAAAACTACCCCGTCCTATCAATAAACGTTTCGCAGTGTGAGCTGAAATTAAAATGTGTAACCTGGGCCCAAACAACTTTATGAATATGGGTTAAACCTACCTTATATAAACGCTTGTTAATGATTTTTGCATTTAATATACAGCCAGATGTAATATACCTTAGGATCGTCTGGGGGTACAACCTAGATTTACACTCTAAAACTTTAGTCAAGACTATTCATACTTTAATGAAACCAAGAAAATATTTTTTTATAATACCTGTTTAAGCATATTGATCACCTCTGGAATAAAGATATTTTATGCCTCTAAAGACAACATACCCTACCTTGAGCAATTTCCACACTGTCAACCACATGGAACTTCAAAGACTAGCAGTGTTTATATAACAAACACATATAACAAGGTTACATGCCTTTCTGCTGTATTACATGATCACATTTTTGCTGAATAATTACATCCTAAGCTTTTATCACAGTGTCATGCATAAAAATATAATGTACATAACACTCTAAACCTGTGTGCACCTTTTGTACAAAGAGCTGTGTGCATAATCTAATTAATTCTTCATGAATGTTACGCATCCCAAATGCATCTAGTTTTTTGTTTCAACCATAGTGGTTGTTCATTAATACAATGACAAAAACACTGGATGCACAACTAACAGATAATTGAAAAAATTATAAGTAAAATAATTTAATTTTATTTAAAAATGACACATATACAAATTAAAATGACTGGATAATAAAACTCAGAGTTTATATAACACTGGAAGCCATTCCACCACACCAAAATAAAATGTGAAGACAAAAGCTAGTTGGTGGATCTTGAAAATAACTGAACTCCATCGTCCACAGTAGATGTGACTACAGTCAGGTATCCAAGGCCATCTAGGGAATAAAAAGGGAAACAAAACACATTAGTTCATGTCACCATATATGCTAAAACTGATTTAATTACTTAAGTTTTAAAATAAAGCTATAATAAAGAGCAAAGAGCAAAACACGTCAAATGTATCAATAAGCCACAGAGTTACACTGACCCAAAATCCAATACACCAGCTGGTGCAAGTACACTTCACGTATGGGCAGAGAGCAAGTCAAAATAATGTATAAAAATTGGAATACTTAACACGTAAGGAAGACAGGTTTTATTACATACCTAGATTGCAGGATGATATCTTAATATTTCAGTCCTATCACAATCGAACCCAGGTACCGAACAGGTTCCCTGTACAAAAAAAACTGCTACAGCTATTTTGAAGTACTGGAATAACTCAAAGCACACCTAAATGTAAGAATGTAAGAAAGAGTAAATATAACCCTCAGTTTATAACATTACTATAGTACTATACCACTAAGGTATTCTTAAGACCTGAAGACTGTAATAATTTACATGTTTCTTAATTTATAATTTAATACATATAGGTTATTATTAAAGTCCCTCAGTCAAAACGCCTCCGAAAGAGTAGAATTATTAAGCTGTGAAACTTTTATTTAAAAAAAAGTAACATACAATTGGTTGGTACAATATTGATTGATCTGAAGACATACAATACACAACAAAATTATTGAAGATGCTCAATATAGCGTTAAACTGAACTCCGTGAGTGTCGAGTAGTGTGTATGCGGTGGTCTACAAAACAAAAATGACACGAAAGAAAACCTTATCTATCCCAACATGAAAGACTGATTTAAAAAAATATGATAGCGGGTTTTACATAGACACAAATCGCATGCGTTAATTCCCCCATGACAAATAGAAAACAGATTATTGGGAATGCATATAGACAAATCGGCAGTGCTGAACAAAATTACACCTGAAAACGTAATGCTGGGAACATTAACAAGACTTGCACGAAATGTTCGCTAACCAACTAAGGGCCAACTTGCTGTATGCCCTTAACGTGAAACATAAATGGCTATATAAGAACAGGTCCTACATAAAAGCTGGTCGAGCAAGTCAGGTTTCTGGGAAGATCTTCTTCCTACCTGTTAGGTCTTTTGGGTATGGTTTTCACAGTGTCCGCCATCTCATCATGACCGGATAAATGGGTCAATCTGCCCAATGTCATCATTGTATCAATGCACAGGACGGCTACCTTTTCCCAATCTAAATCAACATCAGTAGCCTCCGTAGCCACCCCTGCCGTAACCGGGACCGCCTCCACGTGAGTACGGGGCCCCTCCACCCCTGGCGCCATACGTGCTTCCACTCTTCATGGGTCCATAACCGGACGACTGCTGACCGTATCCGCCGCCAAAATCGCTATAACCATTTCCATCGCCATAGCCTCCCGTCTGATCACTGTAGCCTCCTCCATATCCACCCCCGTAGCCTCCGCTTCCATAGCCACTGCTGTAGCCGCTGTCGTACCCTCCGCCGTAACCACCTCCATAGCCCCCGCCGTAACCACCTCCATATCCCCCGCCGTAGCCACCTCTTCCACCACCGAAGCCATTTTGATTTCGACCCATGCCTCTTCCTCCTCCTCCTCTCCCTCTGCCGCCACGGAATCCTCCAGCTGCCTGGATCTCCTGTTTCGTGAGCGCTTTTTTGACTTCCACTTTATGGTCGTTGATCACGTGAAACTTGAGCACGACCGCTTTGTCCGCTGAATCGTTGTCTTCGAAGTGGACAAAGCCGAACCCCCGCTTCTTGCCGGTGTCTTTGTCGGTAATGACTTCAGATTTCTCTATCATACCATATTGTGAGAAATACTCAGTGAGGTCTTTTTCCTCTATGTCTTCTTTTAACCCACCAACAAATATCTTCTTAACTTTGGCAAGGGCTTCGGGTCTCCCAGCGTCTTCTCGAGCCACGGCTCTCTTCAGCTCCACGTTTTTGCCGTCTACCACATGCGGCCTAGCGGCCATTGCGGTATCAGCCTCCTCCGAGGTGGAGTACGTTACAAAACCGAAGCACCGGGACCGCTGAAGTTGGTCATTTTGGACCACCACGCAGTCTGTCAACGTCCCGTACTGTTCAAAATGAGCCCGGAGTCCTTCATTGGTGGTTTGAACATTCAAACCACCAACAAAAAGTTTACAAAGCTGCTGCATATCTGACATATTAACACTGTAGCGTCGATCTCTACTGCGAAGGCCTTTTTTAAACGGCAGTTTTTAAACGCAGTATTTCGCTCGTGCTGAAAGACACGCCCATTCGCTTACAAAAAACGGCCTTTGTGAAACTCCACCCATAACACCATATGTTAATATTGACCGTGCTTTGTTTGTAATAACAAAATACCCAAAGACATTAAATTAAAGTTATATGTGGTGAAAGAATCATATACCGATGTGTGTGTTTACTTAACAATATATTATATACAAATTTACACCCAACAGTCATTAAAACCTAAAAAATCTAAGCAAAGATTATATTGTTAAATTGAGGTTATATTGTTTATAGCTGTACATAAAAATGCCCCCATTTAGATGGTAAGTGTGTGTACTTTTACTATAATTAAACTATGGTTAATTTTACTAAGGGCCATGGTAGTAAGCGAGAAGATAAAATAAGACTCAGTCTCAATTTTTTATTTACATTTCATTTATAGGTGTTTTTTACACAAAACTTAAGGCCACATTGTAAACAAAACAGATGACATGTCAATAAAATGTTGCTTTTAATTCATCCTAATACATACACACCCTCTCATATGTAGACCTTCAATGCCTCCCCATATTCACAAGAAGATCATTTTATTTTTTAAAATAGGTCAAGTTTCATTGAGAGGACTCTTTCTAATCACCCGGTTTTAAATGTGAACAATAGGAACTGATAGTCGAGATCTGCATAACACATGAAGTGTCCGGAGCCAGCACTTCACAGATATTTGATGACGCTTATGCAGATGGGTGGAGATCATGACTTTGCATGAGAGTGTTTATCTCCTTTTAGTTTGTAAAACAGATCCATCATTTAAGTGTGAGACAGAACTGAAGTAGAGTTTCAAGCTGTTATGGCTGCATGTGGTGAATTAAATTAATCTCTGTTATATGGCAAGGTTTACCCTTTTTGTCTGTTATGAAATAACACAAGTTCTAGTAAAACATTAGTCAGATCTGATATACTCCATGTTTTGTTTAATATCTTTTGAGTGGCCTCAACAGTTTCTCAATGTATACAGTGTTTAGAGCTTCACTAGGATTGTATAATCTAAAATGCTAAACACATAGTAGTATTTTTATTATCCCTGGACACACAGAAAAAGAACATATTTTCCATTTAGTGCAGACTTAAAAACTATGTTATTTAAGATAAGTTACTAATTGATAGAATTACAAAACAAATATCAATGTAAACTATAGACAGCATTTTCTTAGAAGAAGGTTTTTTCTTTCTTACCTTTTCATAGTCTAAAGAATCTTTTTCAACTTTAAAGAACCTGTTTAAAACACAACGTTTTTATGGATGTTAAAAGTTCTTTATGGAACCATATAGCCAAATGTTTTTTCTATGGCATCATTTAGCACCTTTTTCAGTGTGTAGTAGGAAAACAGGTTTAGGTATTTTCTAATCGCTATGGCTTTCCTCTGAAAATGGGAAAGGTAGATGCAATAAATAGCTATTAGGCAGTTTCTTAGGCGGTCCTTAGAAGGCCTTTCCTAGACTTTGATACTGTCTGTAGGGACACTGTTGCCATACTAACACGGTAATATATGTTGATGTAAAGTAGTAAACACTTGTGACTGGATCACACAAGGTGGATGATGATGCAGGTGTACACAGGACTGTGCTGTCTGCCATCTCAGTTTACATAAACAGTTAACTGTAGTCCAAATAATTTGAAAGCGTTGATAGCCGCAGGATCAGTGGCTATAAATTAGACTACCTCACTCTTATGTGCTGTTTCATGTCCATTGTTTAATAAAGCAATATCATATATAAAAATATGGCCATGATGTTTTGTAAATACACAATTAACAGATTTTAAATAATTTAACACAAAAACAATTGTGGGTTTAATTTTTCTTTATTCTTTACACATCTCCCATATATTACCTCAAGCAACAAGTACATTACCTTTTTGAAAACATTACAGGCCAAATTCATTATTCAGTCATCAAACTAAAGGATTAAAGCCCGGGCTAGCAGGCGATGCGACAGTTAAAGTGAACTGAATTGTGGCAACACCGCAGCTGCCAGCCTCTACATGCCAACCCTTCTCCTTTCTACTCTGTTGTTCCAACTTTGCCGCCTTTGTCGTCGGTTACACTAAGAAATTAATTTGAACAGTGTACTACATTAATGTTAATAATCAATCTAAAATAAAGCCTAATATTAAAGTAATATTAAAATTTAGGTTTATTCATGTATTTGTTTTTTCTGTTGTGCCCTTTTGACAGAGAGATAGTAATAATAGTAGTAATAATGTTAAGTTACATTAACTGAAAAACGTTGTTTTATTTTAGTGCTTAAGATCTGTATTTTGAACCACCACAGCTGAATGGTTTCCTGTAGGTCTCCTGTAAGTCCTCTAAGGGGCAGTAGAGAGTGGTTTTGTGTCTGAACCTGATAGAACCTCACGTTCTCTCGCGAGATGTGGTTGACGATTACTGCAGAATTCAAACTAGGCGTTTGAAAGTTGCTTAGCAGAGAAGCACTTGGGAGAGTTTACCCTTCGAAGATTTAAGTTATTTATTGACGCTTCTATTAAATCCATTGGTTTAAAGGTAAACACATCTATGTATGTGTTTTATAATGTCGCCGTCATTTAGACATCAGACGCTTATTTTAATATTAAATGTTACGCAATGTTTTTGTTCGACGCTTTAATAGTTGGAGGAACGTAGTCAAATAACAAAAGGCCCGTAAATTTCTGCACAACAACATATTACATTATGTGCTAGCCTACAACTTCTTTTTGTTGTGTATCACTTAATACCTTATACTTGTTTGTATTTTAATTAATTAGAACTTATTTGAGTCTTGGTACAGCTCATTGATCTGTTTTATGTTTTCAGTTGTGCTTGTTGAGATTGGGATACTTAGTAATGCATTTGGCAGACTTTCCAAAGTGGCTTATAGTATACAATAATAATAAAAATACAGTTGAAGTATATTTTATCCGTTGGTGTGTTCCTTTGGAATCAAACCTATGATTTTGACATTGTGCGATACTCTACTAATTGAATAGCAGGAGTCCGATCTACTACTTGAAAATCCACGCATTATGCTTATACATTGCTGAATACATAACCCCCAAACCAAATGAATCTCATTTTAGATGTCCGATCTAGAGGATGAGATTAAAGTGTTGCGACGGAGAGTGCAGGAGGGAGAAGAGGCTCTTCAGCGGGCTGGCCAGTATGGTCTTCAGCTTCTGGATGACAAAATGGATCTGCACAGCAAACTGGAGGAGCAGCGAATTGAAATGTCCAGTGTCATTGAGGTATTGATCGACCAACCTCCACAACATAGTGTTTCTCCAGTCTAGACGATCAATGAATGATGTCTTAAATATGATAACATGCCATTTTGACACTTTTTATTGCAGACCATGGAGCAAGAAAAGTACTCTTTGCAAAGAGAAACTGAGCTAAAGGCCCGGATGTTGGAGAGTCTGCGTTCAGAATTTGATCTTGTTAAAAACCACCAGAAACATAAACTGGAACAGCAGCAGACTCTGTTGGAGAGGAGCCATGCCCTTGAACTCAGTGATTTAAAGAACAAGGTTGAAATTATGTTTTTGCCTTTTTAGCTTAAAATTGTTAGATTTTGATCATTTAAAAAACAAATTCATTTTCCCGGAAAAGAAGGTTATTACGTCTGCATTGCTGACAAAATGCCGTTCTAGGTAGAGAAAATGAAGGCAGATTTGGAGGAGGCTCAACTTGCAGAAAGGCAGATGAGACACAAGCTGGACCAGCAGTCTGAAGCACTACAGAGCAAATCTGAGGAGCTGCGCGTTCTTACAGCGCGTGCGCATGAAACCATGTCCTCTGAGATTCTTGAGCTGCAAGTGCAGAATATAGACATGGAATCAGCTATGGTAAAGATCCTTTTCAAACTGCTCCGGTATGCCTTGAATGGAAGATCAGCATTCTTTAGTAGAATAAAAGCAGATTATATATCTAAAATGAGAGGCTGTTATAAAATTCAAATACCTGATATATATCTACAGTCTTATTAATACAACAGTGATTGTTTGTAGTACTTTGTTGTATTTAAAGGGATATTTAAAGGTGTCAGACTATAAATACAGGGACCTTGTATTACAGGCAACTCAGGAGCAAGAGCTTCAAGAAGCTCGATACAGAGAAGAGCAGCTGCATTTGGCCAATACCACCCTCCAGAGGCAACTGGAGAGACTCACAGAAGAGAAGGAAGAGAGACAGAAAGAGGCGGTGTCCTGCTACAATGCTTTAGAGGCATGTCAATAAGCATTTCTCAAGTACACATGCAGTGAGAAATGCTTTAGAAAAATAATACTGATAGTGATATGAATTACAGTTTCTATGTTAATTTTGGGGAATATCTTCAGTTTAAACTTGATGAACATGTCTAATAGTTTTTCATGATATGCAGGAGAATATTCACCACTTTGTTTTATTTAATGTAGAAAGCTCGTGAAGCTAACCAGGATCTTCAAATCCAACTGGAGCAGGTGTTGCAGCAGGCGCAAGATCCAAACAGCAAAGGCAATTCCTTGTTTTCTGAGGTATATCCCTGAGGTTTTTGGTTTTGTGAATACATTTGTTTTACCCTAAAGCATTCTGATATTCCCTAAAAATGTGTAGCCTATACAACATATATGGAATATAATGTCTATATGCATAAAAAGTTACTAAATGTTTTCGGTTGTTGGGTTGGAATAAAAAATTGTGAATTGGCACAGGTGGAGGACAAGAGAGCAGAGATGGAGAGGCAGCTAAACAGTATGAAAAGACAACATGAGTCTCTACAAAAACAGCACACTATTACCAAACAACACATGCATCGTATGAAGGTAATTGATGTTTTTTGTTATGACATTATATATGTATTTTACATTATTCTGCTAAATCATGTCTGTTTTCCTTCCGTTTCCTGTCACAGGTGCAGATAGCGAGCCTTATGCAGCTGCAGGGCAACAGAGCAGATCCAGCCCAGCTTGAACGTTTGCAGTTCATGTTATCTGAAAAGAACAATGAGATAGAGTCCCTGATGATGAAAGTGAGAGAACTGGAGAAAGAGAAGGTAGGTGTTGTCATATTACTTCATACACATGAAAAATAACCAATTACAGTATGGAAAACTTGTTACTACTAACTCTTTTACCAACAGATGAACGTGAAAGACCAGCATCCATCTGTCCAGTGTAAAGAAACCGAACTTGTGGATGAGACGTACTACACAGACCTATTAAAAATGCAACTTACAAGTGCAAAGTGAGTGTTCTTTCCTCATTTTTTGTGCTGCTGGCTGGTAGCACTTGAGTAATGGTCAATAATGTTTTGAAATGTATGTGTAAAGGAAAGATGCAGACAAACTAAAGGATGAGTTATCCATGGCAAGAATGAAGGCTCTCTCTGAAAGTCAGAGAGTGTTGGAGCTGGAGAGGAAACTTTATGGTACAGAGCAAGCACTAAAGCAAAGACACAGTGATAATATGAAGCTACAAGTCAAGCTTGAGGAACTACAGATGAAATACACACCTCAAGGTAAAGTTTTAATTTTCATTCACCTTTGATACTTTTTTATATAAAAGTGCTTTTGTCTTTCATATTATTCTTCAGAGTTGTTTTAAAGGTGTAAAGTTCATGGCTATAGGAACTTTATATGCTTTATTTTCATCATTAGTGCTTTATTTTTATCATTGGTTTCACCATTTTGTAACGCTTATGTTAAGAAGCACATGGAACACAAACAGGGACGTTAGGCAAAATGTTAGGAACTGATAGATCCAGCCATCATTCACATTTATTATATTTAGAACAAAATGCAATGAAATTGACCAAGACTGACTGTTAGTTCCTTTGAAGTCATATGGGTCTGGAAAAAAATGTGGGTGAGTAAATGATTAGTGTTATTTTGGATAAAAATTCTTTAAAATGTGACATTATTGTGCATTCAGTGGTTAATAAAGGTCAAATTCCGAAGCGTCGCCGAGAGAAGTTTCCAGTAGACATTTCAGTGGAACAGTCAGCACCTAGCAAAGAGGAAACCGTAACCATGGATACCGAGCCAAGCAAGGCTCTGAGTGAAAATGCAGAGGAAAAAACTTGCAGTCCTCCTGTTGAGAAGCCGATTGTGGTCCCGTTACACCCCACACAAACCTCAGAACCCAAACCGGTCATTCCTCGTGAGAGCAAGTCTGTCCGAATCTGTGATGATCCCCCACTCTGCATTCCTGATTCAGCCAGGTCAGTGCCAGCCTCTACATGCCAACCCTTCTCCTTTCTACTCCGCTGTTCCAACTTTGCTGTCTTTGTCGTCGGTTACACTAAGAAATGAATTTGAACAGTGTACTACTTTAATGTTAATAAGTCGATTTAAAATAAAGCCTGATATTGAAGTAATATTGAAATTTAAGTTTATTAATATGTATTTGTTTTTTCTGTTGTGTCCTTTTGACAGAGAGTTAGTTATAATAGTGGTAATAATGTTAAGTTACATTAACTAAAAAAACGTTGATTTTAGTGCTTAAGATCTGTATTTTGAACCACCACAACTGAATGGTTTGCCTGTAGGTCTCCTGTAACTGACTGCAATAACAAGGCTGGAAATCAGACACTTAGCAGTGAAGAGGAGGAAAACTGGAGAGCTGAGAGGAAGAAGAAAAAGTACCAACAGCCCACCCACATTAACTCTGAAAAAACTATGGCAAGCGAATGTGCTCAACAGTAATGCTTCCTAATGTAAATTAACTTTATAAAGCCTGTAAAAGAATGTATTAAAGTATTATGGCAAGTTTGTTTTGTATGTCATTGATTAATGTTTTCTTTTATACATATTAACCTTTGGACCCATGCTCAAACAGGATGTTCAATATTAGAATGCCTGTTCAATATTAGACACTTATTTAAAACATTGAATAAAATGCCTAAATTAATGTAGTGTGACTATAAATGGAGAGATTTTATACATTTTTCTGTTACTATTGTTCTGTACTTAATGTAAAGTATTATCATATGTTGTCTATATTCTATAACTAAAACATTGGTCGATAAGGGCTTGCTGTTGACATCAGTGTTTTACTTTAAGTAATCACCCTTTGGCTTTTCAGTCCTCACCTTATATGTGCCCACAATGTGCAGGTAAGACTGTTAATGGGATTTTGTACACCTTTTACATCTTTTCTCGTAACGTTTCAATAACAACAGCGTTGTGGATCATGCAGTCCCCAATAGCTCTAACTATCAAAGAGGGCACTGATGATCTCAGTAAGGGTGAAGAAACAATTAACAAAGACTGATTGTTCATTTTAAGATGCTAAATAAGTGTTTCTAGATGTATGGCTACATCTTAATGAATGTATTACTGACTCACTTTACAATCTTGATATGATACAGATGTTGTTTGTTGTGGCCTCTTTACTGCGACACTTCCCCTTTGCCTAAAGTCACTTCCTAAAGCTTGGTGGTATGCAGGTGCATGGCGAACTATTTCAAACACCAGGGGCAGAGGCCGTGGATGTAAGAATCATTACAATCATCTATAATATGATCACTGAAAAGGTTAGTTTGTTTAGAGGTTTGTTTACCAATTTTCCTTACTCTGTAGCAGTGTAATAAGTGTTGCTTTGAAATGTAGTTTTACGGTGTGAAACATGTATTCGTAGCATTTTTAGAAGTCATCTGTTTTATTGGCATTGTAGGAGCTGGTGGTGCAGGCTTGTGCCTGAACTTTTAGCTTCTCCTAAGCATGACTGGAGAGAGGAAGATCTACGTACTCTGCTTGCCATGATAACTCTATGTCAGGCGCAGTTTAAACAACCCCACACTGACCACTTCTCTCAATGAACTGCAAAAAACAACAACAGTACAAAAAACTGGCCCTCACGGAGGAGGGTGTGGGGGGCAGGATGGGTACTTTGGGGAGATCCTGGCTCTTGTGGACTCTATGGTTTTTAAAATGTAACAGATATGAAATGGCACTGCTGTTTAAGAAGATTAAAAACTAATTAAAAGACTTCTGAATAATGAATTGGTGTGGGTCCTTAATTTAGAAACTCACATCACCATACTATGAACACTTAAAATACACCCTAAATGATGGAAACTGTGGGTGTCTAGAATTCTAAAATGTCAATTCAAAATAAAGCTTTCTAAAGGCTGTTTTTTAACTCACCAGGAGGAAAAATTTAAGAGGTACACAGTAATTGTCATTTTGAAAGCAGGAACACAACATAAAGGAACATTGAAGAAATACGGAGTATTGTGTTTTAAAGTATAGTTTTTAATAATTAAACAAGTTAGAGAGATGCTTGATTGTTTTATTAAATGCCATTACATGACCAGGTAGTGTTTAATAAAGATCCTGTTGCATAATCTTAAAGAGGTGCACTGGCTAATCTATGACAGAACCTTATGCCCAGCTGTTTTTATTTTAGTATCTTCATTGGAAAGGCACACCATCACCAGCCATTGGTTTGGATTTATCACATTCTCCTTCATACATTATTTTGATATTCTGGTTACGGCGCCTAAGCAAAAAAAAAAAATGCATCCATTAGGAGTGGCACAAATGCTGTATGCATTGGTATGAAAATTCCCACAAAATTACACTCACAAAAATATAGGTTCTTTGCCTTTTTAGATATTAGTTTCCTTATTTTAAAATGAAACTGTCACATGTATTTTTACTAAAGCTTGGCAGGTTTATTACATTTATGCATTTGGCAGACGCTTTTATCCAAAGCGACTAAATGTACAGTACATTTAAGTTACACATTTTATCAGTACGTGTGCTCCCCTGGGAATTGAACCCACAGCCTTTGCGCTGCTAACGCAATGCTCTACCAGCTATGCTACAGGAACACTCTAATTCAGAAAAACTCTAGGTGTATGATTAATGATTAAAAAAAGTTCATAATTCAAAGCTGACATCTGGACCAACCCTGAGTTTTCTCACACTTTCTGCCTTTGCCTTCTCATTAACATTGCATAGATATTTTATTATTTACATAACATCTACAATATGTTCAGCTTACTTGTTCTCCCAGCATAGCATGCACTCATTGGGGTATGTAATGCTGTCAGCTCCACACACTGGATTGTATTCACGAGTACACTCACCAGTGTTCTCTGGGTCACAGTTGGCCTATTATAAAGATATTCAAGAAAAATTAAAACTACACTTTAGTGGATTATTCTCAATTATATCAGCAAAATTAATATTGACAGAATAAGATCTGTTAACTTTAAAATGACCGTAACTTACATCTCTGGGCTGTAATTCTGCCACTGTAAATAAAAGTGCAACAACTTATGAGAAATGAACCAGGAAAGGCACTATTGTTCTCCTTGTTGAAAATCTAAACAAGGTTCAGATGAAAATGCTGCTAAACAAGTTGTACTATCTTCTGAATCTACTATATGTTAAGCTAAAATATTCACATTCTTAGCCACATGATGTGTCGTATCTCTTTAGATTGATACCAAAGACTACAATTTTTTATATTTTTTCTTATCAATTGTTTTTAATCTTTGGACAAACAAATAGGTCTTGGTTATATGTATTATTTTTAAAAAATCCTTTATTCTTTTATTTTCTTTAATGTATTTACATTTGCATGAGCTGTATGAATTTGACAGCCATGCTAGGTTACACAAAATAAGTTTTACAGAGCTTGTGTTCCTAAGCTTTAATCAAGATTGATATTAGTTGTTGGTCATAAATATATACAAATAATTATAGATGTGGTTCAAAGAACTAACTTGTAGAATCTTCATACTAGTTCTAATGTTTCTGTTTTTAATTTTTTAAATAAAACTTTTTTTATTTAGTGTCCTATGACAAAAACCATCGATCTCTACAAAGACCTGTTCCAACATCTCACAGAATGGGCTGCTCTGGGTCAGTAAACAGTCTAAACTAATAGCTCTGAGAAACAAAGATATCAGTTTCCTTCTCATGTTTGGATATTCAGGAAAGTGAAAAGTTAAACAGGATGATACTGGTCTCTCTAACAATCTTAATAGTATACTTTAGTGTCTGGATATATATACCAAACACGGCAGTTTGGCTATGTAACAATCTAAACTTGATTTTAAAACAAGTATTATTACTAAGTATTATTATCAAGGTTTGTTTTACTTATATACCTGAAATTGTGATTTCAATTGATACTTACTAGAAATGAAATTAATACTTACCAGAGATGCAAATAAGAACAGAAATGCAGATCAGAATAGGCAACTTCATGGTCTTTTAAGGATATGCGTCTTCACTCTTCAAGTGTAAAACTCAGCAGGTGTTTCTTTCTCACCTGAGCCCGGTAGTCATGTCGATTATGGAAAACATTCCTCCCCCTTTTAAATTCTTCCTGGAACCTGACTGATGACATTCATTGAATGGTCGAACAAACAATGACTAAGGACATCCGTGTTTCAGGTCTCTGTTAACAAAGAACATTCTTAACAAAATCACTAAGGGTGATGTGAAACATTGAAAAAAACTTGTTTAAAAAAAAACAAAAAAAACTGATTATATTTTATTGAACCTTACTGGTTATACGTTATGTTAATTAATATATAACTGAAAATAATAATATTAATAATATACACAGAACAAAACAGGAAGATAATGATTAGAACAATAGAAAGTCCTTCCTAGTTTAGTATTCTAAAGACAAGCAGATTGTAAAAATGAACAGAGCAAGGGTGGATACAAAGAGGACAAATTGTACTAATTTAATGTCAAAATGCAACTACCAAAATGTATTTTAAGTAAAAGGATACATTATTATTTATAACTTATTTTTATTTAGTAAATGTCTTTGTTTTAAATCTATTTGGCTTGCACAATCAACTTGGGGTGGTTTTGTTAATGTTTGTTTGTAGTGAGTTAAACATGTTATGTAATCCAACCAGTGGTTGAAAAGACTTATTTATTAGGGGAATCCTTAATGGGGACATATTATATATTTTATTTATATTATATAGATAATTATATGGATACAAAATTCCTGTAATAGCATTCCTGTAGCTCAATGGTTAGAGCATGGCGTCAACAATGCCAAGGTCATGGGTTCGATTCCAGGGATTGCACATACTAAGCAACAATATATAGTATAATGCAATGTTAGTGGCTTTGGATAAAAGCGTCTGCCAGATGCATACATGTAAAATGTAAATTGCATCTAACGTGTCATGAGCCATGCACCAGTAGCTCAGGCAAGTAGCTCAAACAGAACTAAAACATAACTAGGGAGAAAAACTGAAATAATTAATAAGCACTTTTTGCAAAAAACGGTTAAAATGCATTGCCAATTGAAAGATAATTTTTTTGTCAACAAGGTCTTATAAACTCACTAGGTGGCATCAGTGAACCATTGCGAACAGGTCATCAACGCGCGTTACCGACTGTACAGTCATCGCGATAAACGTAATAATTGAAAATGACAGCTAATATAAATATAAAAGGGAATCTATGATAACATTAAACAACAAATTCGTCTACGATGCGACGTTGACAAAAAGAAAGACCGCGGCTTTTATGTTGCTGATATTTCTTATTGTGTACAAACATCTATGTTACACTATATTTGTCCTATAACTTTTGGTCATTTAATTCAAAAGTTAAAAGTATTATTCCTTTTAAAGATAAGAAGTGGTGCACTGACTTTCCCCGCGCGCCCTTGATTGTCACCAAGCGCGCGTTTCCGCAGCCCCACCGACGTCACGTGCGAACCCCTCCCCTGCCCGCGGCTGCGCGCTTTAGCGCGGTCTCTCTTCAGCTCAGAAGCTGTTCATCCAGAGACGGACAAGATGGCGAAGTGAGTGGGCTGCGCTTTGAGAAGAAAGCAGCGACTCGCCAAATTTCATAACGTTATAACGTCGGTTGTCTCGATGAACGGTCGCCTAAGTGGACAAATATACCGTTAAGAAAGAAAATCGCCCCTCAGATTGAGGTGATTTGACGAGAGCGTCGAGGACATTGACTCTGTCCTTTTAGGCTAAGCTGCTAGTCAGCTATTCGGGGAACTGCTGAAGAGATAAAGAGCCACATCCTCAGGGGAAACAGTCTTGTTTTTACTTAAATATAAAGGCATCAGATCTGCTGTTGAAACCGATGTCCGTTATCAACTCTTTCGTCGTTGTGAGTTGTTACGGATACAACTAGCGAAGAAGATACGTTTTTAAGCTAGCTAGCATCGTTTCTACGAGACTGAATATTCAAGTGAGAAACTCCACAACCTCACCCTTTAACTCGTTTTCAGAGAATTTCTCGGATTGTGTAGGACATGGCCAGCAGCAGTGGCTCTAAAGCCGAATTTATAGTCGGTGGGAAATACAAGCTTGTTCGCAAAATCGGATCTGGATCCTTTGGCGACATTTATTTGGCAATCAACATCACAAATGGAGAGGTAAATGATTAAGATGAAAGGATTATTTTTATGCTAAACAGAATAAGAAAAGATTGAGACATTTCCTGGTAATCAGATTCTGGACAGTACAATTCAGATAATCTCAAAATATGTAGCTGCCATGTCACTTTATCAGTTTGTATTATGTTTACGACACGTGTATTAATTCCTGAGAGGGAACCAGATAAGTTATAAATGTTAAGAGATGGTCTCCCAGTGTAACACAAAGGCCTCGCGTAAAATCAAATACTAAACCAATAGTTAATTCCGTACCCTTACAACGTTTATATGGGGCAGGTGAATAATAAAATTGTTTTTAACGTTCATAGGAGGTAGCTGTGAAATTGGAGTCACAAAAAGCAAGACATCCTCAACTCTTGTATGAAAGCAAGTTGTACAAAATTCTCCAGGGAGGAGTCGGGATCCCACACATCAGGTTAGTACAGATGAATCGATAAATTTTGGGTAATGTTAAATTAAAATTGTGACATTTTCTTAGGTTATTGCATTAGCTGGACTGGTTTAGTCTGGTTCGGAGTATTGGCATAAGATCGAAAGCAACGAGTCGAGTACAAAGTACACATCCATATACGCACAATACTCGTCAGGTGTAATATAAAAATATGTTTGGAAGACATATGTGTCGATGGTTTTAACCGTTAGGATGAGCTGGCAGGCCAACTAGTCCGTTCATAATGTTTATATGAGCAGAAACGGTAGGGAAATGTCTATAAAAGCATTAACTGTTCTTATAAAACTCTAATGTACATTGTAACTAATGACATTTGATCATTAATTGTGCGTAATTACTGGTGAGTAATGAGTAAGGAGTGAGTGGGAAATGGCCGCTGCTCTTTTGTTGTGTTTGTTCAACATGTCCTCCCTCTCGATGAGAAAATGGCGGATGAGGGAAAACAAGTTTCAGGGCCTAGTGAGACTGCTTCTCTATTCTGAAGGTGACTGAGGTCTATGAGGGCTACTATCTGTCACAAAATAGACTTTAACGATTACTGCGTTTAATTCCAGGTTTATATGCGTGTGAAGGGGCTATTATTCGGTTGGATGCTTCCAGCAGCTAGCTCTAGGTTTATATAAAGCATAGCTTTTAAGCCCGTAAAACAGCCTGCTTCGAACGTTGAGCTTGTCAGGTGTTCATTAATGTTGGGGATTTTGCCCTGTACATGACGCAATTCAGGCGTTTTATACCCGGATTTCAAAAGTCCTCCAGATTATAGTTTAATGGTGGTTGCGCTAGTATAAATATTTTTCTTGGTTAATTTCTCATGCAGGTATGGTGTTAAGTTCAAGAAAACGTTTGTATTCTATACAGTTTGTTTCCTTTAGTTTTGTGTACATTTTATATTCTATATCAACAAGTAATGTTTAGAAAACCTGGCCCTCTGGCAGGTAATAAGTCGAAAAATGTTCACATCTTTAAACCTCTAATTTCTTATATTTTTTGTATTAATCCATATGACAGAACTGTTAGATTTACTTTTAGATTATAATTGCCATAAATATGAGCTTTCTACCATTTCTATTAATGAACTGCCATTAGATAGCCTTTGGGTGTTAATTTCTATGGCACCTTATGCTGATAGCAGTTTGGCTGATTAGAAATGTAAACTCTTAGACCGTAGCTAGTTATTTAATGCTGTGCAGTGAAGTTGGATAACTCTTAAAGCTAAATGTCATTTAGGTTATTGATAGTGACTAGGTTGAACTTTGAACTGCAAGACAACAGGATTATTACCTGCCTAAAGGAATAACTAAACACAATGTTTCTGAAAGTTCTTGTGAGGGAAAATGTCTTGTGTTATTATTTTCAGAAACTTTCAAAGAAAGGATGCATAAAAGACTGTTTTTAGTCTCGCAGTAAACTAGAGTTTGGGGAAAACCTGCCATACAACATCTCCCTCCCCCACACTCCCTAAAACCACTCTTTGCCTTTGCTAATGAAAGAAAAGCACTTTGTGTTCTCTTCAAAGTCTTTTATGTAATCTCAATCTCAGGAAGGTATTTTCCAGTTTAATTTTATTGAAACACACCAACACCTCTACACGATTTATAAACTTGCTTGTATTGGAAGTAAGTTTAAGGGAAAATGTTCAGCTAAATTATGACTATGCTGGTGTTTTGTTTAGCCCTTCCTTTAGCTTTTGCTTTGATAAGAGGAAATGAGCATCCCACAGCGAGGCCTGTAGTTTCCGTAAGCAAGCGATTACTGTTGCAATTAAGTTCTGTAACCACCTTATAACACATAACATTTGGTGTTTTTTTTATTTAAGACTTAAGTAATCTACATTGCAGTTAAATTGCCTTTTTGAGTCAAGTTGGAAAACTGTTTGTGAAATAAACTCTGGTATTCATCAGGGTTTGATACATTTTTCTTCTTTATATGTGGGTTAGATTAAATGTAGGATTGTTCTAATGCAAAATCTATAAAGCAATTTTAAATAAAAATCTTAACTGTTACAATGGCAAAATACCATCTGAAAACCACGCTATACAGTTAAAAGTAAGGCTGGATCTCTGCAAAGCAGTGTTATTGCCAGTTATTATGGCTTAATATTATTAATTGCTGCAGGCTTTAGGAGCCTGTGTGCAGTTCAAAGTACGTTACTTATTGCTATTGTAACATAGATGTTAGTTTGCTGGCACAGATGGCTGAACAGACACTAGTCTACTGCTACACCTTGTCTCCACAATACCTCTTTGTTTGGGAGACTCTAGCATGATGGTTGCTTGGCGACTGTTGTAGCAATGTGGGACTTTCACCTCCACCTGCTTAGTTTTTGGGTATATCCAGTGGTATATCCACTGTTTTAAAAAATATCCAGTGGTCTTAAACCCACCAGGTTAATCTTATTACAGGTATTCATAAACACAAAAATTCTTCACAATAGTTCATAATAGATAATGTAATTCATTACATTGTTTATATGGGGTCCACTAAAGAATGTATTATAGGGGTTGAGAGCAAATAGTAGTTTTTTTTAATAATATTCCTTTTCGGTGATTCTTGTGGGTATTGCATTAATATTGCTTAAAAATGCATGCAAGTAGTAGTTATGTGGTGTATCATAACAGAAACTGTAGCACACATAAGAGGCACTGTAAAAGTGGCAACTTTTCATTGCTAAAACTGAGTGTATGGATTCTATACACAGTTATACTGTATATAGAATCTATACACAAGCTGGATTTATTGGATGCCATTGTCTGCTGGGTGTCTGTTCACTTTATTAATTTATAAGATTTATGTGTTTATCTTAGTAAAACTTGGTAATTAAGTTCATTTCAAGCTGTTCTAACTGAGTTGGAATTTATTTTAATCTTATAATGTAAATATGTCACGTCAGGTTTGCAGCTATTAAACTACTTTAATAATTGGTGTGCAATCTTGCAGGTCATCTTTTAGTGTTGATCAATCTGTAATGATGTTTTTTAGGTGGTATGGCCAAGAAAAGGACTATAATGTCCTAGTGATGGACCTGCTGGGGCCAAGCCTGGAGGATCTCTTTAACTTCTGTTCTCGCAGATTCACAATGAAAACTGTTCTAATGCTTGCAGATCAGGTAAAACGGAGGCTTTAAGTGTTTCAAATAAGGATTGCTTTAATTTTAGAATGATTATATTGGATAAGGATTAGTCTAAAATATGTGATTTGATTGGGTGGCTGTAGTGTTAACAGCAATATTAAGGCATGCTGTATCCTAAATTTTTTATTTTTTTTGCTGTCACAGATGATTAGCAGAATCGAGTATGTGCACACAAAAAATTTCATCCACAGAGACATCAAGCCAGACAACTTTTTAATGGGTATTGGCCGTCACTGTAATAAGGTAAACCTTTAATATTTTATTTTCTAAATGAGACCGGGCTAATGTAAGTCATGCTTTTAAAAGTGACAGTAAATTAATCATGAATTACAGTTAGTTAAACCTGTACATCTCCAGGGTTTCCTGTTCCACTTAGGTTGGAGAGATGGTTAAAAATGGTTAAAATCACCCTCTATTCATTATAGGACCTTTCTTATGGATAAACACAGGCTTTAGAACCTGTGTATTTATGTTTGATGTTGCTGTGCTGATTTGGGATGGCTGGGTTGTACAAAGAATGTTTAATGCGAGATCATAGAATAAAATAATTAAAACCACTAGCATTCCTTAGTGTTTATAGCTTAATACAGTAGTTTTGGAATCACTTGGCGGTTGGGGTGTGAACATGGATTGTATGTCATTCACTTCTCAAAAATGGAACTTCATGATATGTGACTTGTGGTTGTTTTGTTTTTTTTTCTTTCTCCCTCCGACTGAGAAGTCTTTGAGGTGCTTTGCACCATTTTATTTCTCTCTATTCAAATGTACAGAAGTTGCCTGATTTGATTTTGTTTCAGATAGTCCGTAATTTTGAGCCCTTGCAGACAGGCAACATTTGGCAAAGTTAAAGCATGATGTGAAAAATAACACTATAACCTACCAGTACAAGCTCTGGTTGAAAAACTAAAAATTCTGGTACTTTTTGCCAACTCAGTGAAGCCTGTATTACCATTTTTGGCAGTGCTTTCTGGAATAAATGTTTACCATTGTGTGTCTGTGTGAATGCCAGCCTTAAGCTTTTATTTTTGTTCATACACATGAAATCGTCACCTTGTTCTCTAAAACAAGTATGTGGGTGCACACACTCATCTTTTGACATCCACCTTGGAAAATCTGACATTAGAGGTGCAATGAACTCGGCCTATGGAAAGATCTGATTTAGCTATTGCTTTGCGAAAATTTAAATTGTGTGGAATCAAAAGCCCTCTTCCACTCGCACTATTCACGCTCTCTGCTTACATCCTGACATCTCTCACATGGTCATAACCACTGTTGATTCTGCCCCCTGCCGACTCTTTTAGGACTACGTTTTTGGAAATAATGTTGGCATGTCTTGACCAAGAATGGTGCAGGCCAACAGGTGTGCCACATGAGTCAAAAATAGAAGTATTTGAGAATTGTTAACGCAGTGTTTGTTTTTTTTGAGCATTATCTTGCAAACAAGCACAGTCTAGATCCAAATGCAGCTTCCTCCATATCAAAAAACTGAGTTATATAGGACATCTTTTACAGCCTATTTTAAGTGTAAAAATACTCCCAACGCAAACTTTGCTTAGCCCCCCACTCTAAACAGTTTCTGTCGCAGTGTGGATAACCGTGCTCTGCTCAGCACCATTATAAACTAATAGCTTGTTTTATTGCTGTATCATGGGCTGCTCTATTGTAATCTCTAACACCTTCACTGAAGCTGTCCTGTCTTGCCTTTTGGAGCTAAACTAAAACTGTTTTTTGCAATAACATGCAAGTTAAGTCGTGCACCTCTTAAACTGCATGCCCTTTTTCTTTTTGGTTTTTCAAAGCTTCATCTTACCTGATTTGGCCTTTCCAAATGCCAAAGTTTTCTAGCCTCTTCCTTACTGTGGTTCAATGATGCGTCAACATAGTTTAAACAAGAAATGCAATTTTTATCAGTCATAGAATCACAAGGGGTTTAAAGGGGTGGGGCTGAGTTTTGGTTGGTTGCATTTGTTCTCGAAGCTTTTCATGCCTAATTTTAAAACAAGTGCCCATTGTAATGAATGGCCTTTAGAGTTTCCCTTCTTAACCCCAGTTAAGCCATTGTCTTGTTTTTCCTTACGCATAGGTAAGTCTAACTTTAGTTATTGTATGGCACAGCTAGAGTTAAATGCTGCAGATTGTATATAGGAAAAACATGGCAAAGTCAAAAAAGAGAATCAGGCTTGGGGGCAATTGGTATAGATGAGATGAAAAACACTGGGTTGGGTGGACAGAGGTGTATAGTTTGCCTCTCTAGCACAAGAACCAATGAGGCAAGCAGGCCCTGCATATGGTCTGGAAAAAACTGTTGACTAGTATCTGAGTCTGAGCTTATGGGAAGATGTCTGCCATTAGCAGAGCCTCCTCTGACTTTTAGCTAGGACGCTTGCTGGTGGATGAAGGATTGCCTAAGGCTTTCTCTTCCCCTCCCTCTGCTCTTCCTCCCGTTCTTTTTCTGAGCCTTGGTGTTGCCTGTCTGCGCTGGCCGTGTGCGGTTGTCAGCAATACTGTTTGATGCACTGCACCCTCTATTGTCTGTTCAGTGTTTAGAATCTCCAGTGGGGAAGAGGAAAAGAAGCTTGGCTGTTAGTTCTTCTCAGGACCCATCTTTCTCAGGATTAAACCAGGTCTGAACCCACAACCACCTCCTAATAATCCCCCCCAATTTTTCCCCCCTTTGCTTTTTTGGAGTTTTCCCATTTTAGTTTTTATTTTGAACAATAACCATTAACATATGTTGGCATTAAACCAGACACACATGCTAAACAGAAATAGAGATTAAATCCTAATCCAGATCGCAGGCATCTTTGTACAGGGGGTCGAATGTCTTGGCACTTTGTGTGGGAATGCATTTAGGTCTGTCTGGAAAGAGTCAATTTTTCGCTTAGTTCTTAAATTGTTCTCAGTCCAAGGGAGTTTTTAAATGTATTTGAAATACATTTTCAGTGTGCATTTAAACGATGGATTATGTGAATTTCAACCTCATCTCAGTGGAGATGTTGCAGCATATGCCATGCCTAGTGATTCGTGGCACCATGGTTTCACTGTGTGCCTTTTAAAACATGCAGTCTTGTTTCACTGGTAAGATACAGGACACATCCTCCATTTTATTAGCAGCCCCAATATAATTGGCACACCACCAGTAACTGTGTTAGCCCAATGTTGTAACAGTGTTGCTAGCATGGATGTGCTGGACAATGTGTCTAGCAATGATGTTTTGTGGTTTTAATGGGGTTGATCTTTAAAACACTTGGTCAATAAATGTTGCTTAAATCATTTTGTTGTATTGAGATGTGCTCATCCATTTTGAAACATCTCCTAAATAAAAATAATAGATTTTAATAGCTGGGAGGTGTTTCTCAAGTGTTTGTGCAATATTTTGATGTTCCTACTTCTTTAAAGTTTTTAAAGAAGAAAATGTTCTGACCAAGTGGTTAATTAGTCTATGGGTTCTAGTAGTCATTGACTATGTGTAATGGTTTTCCCCTGACTTGACCCCTAATGGAAGCATGTAAATAGAATTGCATGATTGGTGTAACTAATTTTCTTGACAAGAGGAAATAAGTGTCAAATTCCTGGTTGAGCCAAGCAAACAGCAGCATGGATGAGTGGGTGCATTACAATATAACTGCTGCCTCGGTTAAAAAAAAAGGTTGGACAAGGCACTGTCTGGGACTGTAGCCTATAGGTATGTGTGGGGCACTGGATTGGAGTGGTTTATCACAAATGAAAACATTTTGGTCACTGAAAATGCATTTAGGGCTGACTCCACTGGTTGGACAAAGGCATATTCATGTCACAGTAAGCTTTACTTCGGTTGTAGACTCTAAACCCATCACATTCTTGATTAGCCATTTGATGGCTTTTATTCTTTTATTCTGAGGTCCAAGAGGTAGGCATGAGCAAATGGAAAAAATAATTTTGCGAACCTTATTTTTCTTGGTTCTGGAAATATCAATGGTTGTGCTTCTTTTTTTACTTTATGTAGTTGTTCCTCATTGACTTTGGTCTGGCCAAGAAATACCGGGACAACAGGACACGACAGCACATACCCTACAGAGAAGACAAAAATCTCACAGGCACAGCTCGCTATGCCAGCATCAACGCACACTTGGGCATTGAGCAGAGGTAAGAACTATTTAGCAGCATCCCTTTAATGCCGTATTAATGTCAACATCTTGAAAGTTTATACTATTGTATTAAGGGGTGTAACAATATTTACATTTACATTAGTCATTTAGCTGACGCTTTTATCCAAAGCGACTTACAAATGAGGACAAGGAAGCAACTTCAATTACAATAAGAGACAACAGCGAATAAGTGCATAGATATAGACAGGTCTCAGGTATTTTAACACAGTATAAGGAGGTTTTTTTTTTTAAGAAGTGGGGGTGTGTTAGTAAATTAGTCAAGGAAGTGAAGACGAAAAAGATGAGTTTTTAGTTGTTTCTTGAAAATGGCTAATGACTCAGCCATTCTGATGGAGATCTGGAGTTCATTCCACGAACTGTGCAGAGTGAAAGAGAGAGTCCGGGAGAGTGATTTTTTTTTCCCTCGTTGGGATGGAACCACAAGGCGATGTTCGTTAGCTGAACGCAAATTTCTGGTGGGCACATAAGTGCAAAGAAGTGAGAGCAGGTAGGAAGGTGCGGATCCAGTAGTCACCTTGAAGGCAAACATCAGAGCCTTGAATCTGATGCGAGCAGCTATTGGCAGCCAGTGCACCTGGATGAACAGTGGCGTGAAGTGTGCTCTTTTAGGCTCGTTAAAGACCACTATAGCTGCTGCATTCTGAATCAACTGCAGGGGCTTGATAGAACAAGCCGGAAGCCCTGCGACCAGTTCTATGCTATGCTATGTTTTGTTTGCTGCGGAGGCATGGTTTATGGCATGGCACCAGCAATGCTGAAGAACACAAGATTTACTTACAACTTCATAATGATAATAATTGAACACATTAGCTTTTTTTTCTGATGTTGAAAAAATAGTTTTGTGACTAAGGTAGAGTGTGGTCAGCCTCAACAATGGGCCAGGGCTGAGTCAGGGCAGCAGGGGGTTGAGGGTTCGATACACCATGGGTGTGCTGTGGTATGTACCATGTTTTTTTTATTTGGTTTTGAGTATTGTTACACTCCTAATTGTATTCTGCTCATTAAGCTTTATAACTGTATGTTCTTTACAAATGCGAGATGTTGCTGTGTTGTACAGAATAGGGTTGCACGGCTTACCGTTACTACGGTAGTATTGCGATACTAAGGGTCCAAAATACTAGCGGTGCCACTGTATTTTTTTAAACAGTAGTATCGTCGTTGTGGTTCTACCGTAAGTAATGTTCTATGTGGCCTATGGTGCTGTTGATAAAATGTTCGAACACTTGTGCCTGTAAATAAATAATATAGCGTCTTTTTTGTCTTTTTTTGTCTTTCTGCGTGCCCTTAAGGTGCTCAAAATACTGTGCAGAAATCGCGCCTTATATGCCATATATGGTATGGTGCGTTTTCTGATGCTTCAGTTCAAACACGCATCTGATTCGGTTATTTTTTAATTTGCTATTGTCTGTTCCTGTGAATACAATGAATTTACATACAACAGTTGACCGCGACGGTAGCGAAATATTACTTCGGATTTTTACCTGATGAGAGTGGAAAACCTACTGATGACGGAAAACCAATCTGCTGTTAATGCCAACAGATTCTGAGGACAATTTGGTCGGTTTTCTTTTATATCTTCTTGTTTCTAAAAATTGCTTCATTTCGTAGATTTGAATGAAGAATTAATACAATATCGCATGGTATCGCGGTACTACTTGGTATCGTGATACTTCAGCTGGTATGAATCGTAACGCGTTTATGGTATGTTGACAACCCTAGTACAGAATCCTATTTTTAGTTCTCCAGAATGTTAATTGTGTGCTTTTCTTAAGCATTGCTAAAAGCCCTGTGAAGTCTCTTTTTAAATAGTCATTGATACAGTATGTATTTTGTGAATGAGTGAGTTACATGTACCACATTAATTTCATTTGTTCGTGTCTTAAACTTGTTTTAAAAGCGTTGCATTCAATTTTAAAACCTGCAAGAGCCTTGTTATAAAAGTATTATGAATTTATGTGTATGAATTTACTGTTGTTTTGTACAGTCGTCGAGATGACATGGAATCGCTAGGATATGTGCTGATGTACTTCAACAGAACCAGCCTGCCATGGCAGGGGCTGAAGGTAAGCAGAGTAGATTATATATGTGTTGTTTTAAACTTTATAGGAGGCAATATTTAAAATGGGATATGCAGGTAATGTATTAAAATGATAAAAGAATTGTCGTTAACTCTTAAACCTGTTTTAATTTATTTTTGAATAGCATGCCAATGATATTTCTTCTGTGCAGATCAGCATACATGGTTTTAATTTAGCACGTACACCAGAAAATGTGCTCTGTCATTGATTTGAGAAGGGAAATATCTGGGAATTGTTTCCCAGCAGGAAAAAAAGCTTAGAAGAAACTAAAAATTACTAGGCAGTGTGAAACAAGCCAACAGGTGGTGCCTAAAAAAGTGCTGTAAATCTTGTTTCAACTGGTTTATTTATGGCCTACAGCACTGTGGGAATGCACACAGATAAGCTGCCATGTCAGTACCAGACTGCAGTGTGCAACATTTTCATTTCTGTCCCACAGGCTGCCACAAAGAAACAGAAGTATGAGAAGATTAGTGAGAAAAAGATGTCGACCCCTGTCGAGGTGTTGTGTAAGGTATGTGAAATTCTACATCCTGACACAAAGGCTCTACGAAAATCCACAACCATACTTAATGCGGAAAGGTTGTTGTAGTTTGTATGACATTTGTATGCCAGCTTATGTATGATTTTAGAAGAACAGCAGCTTACCGTTTTTTACAGCCTGGTCTTTACCGTTTTTATGAATTACAAATATCTATCTTCTGGGCAGCACGATTGTGTTTTTGTCTTTTTTTCTGTTAACAGTGCCCACTATCTACTTAATTATTTGTAGTACTAAAATAACAGTTCCTGAAAGAGAAGGTCAAGTTGACATGACATTTCCGTGGCTTTGTGTAGATCCTTTTCATTTTGTTCTTTCATTTTGGCTCTATCTTCAGGGGTTCCCAGCAGAGTTTGCCATGTACCTGAACTACTGTCGTGGGTTGCGGTTTGAAGAGGCACCTGACTACATGTACTTGCGTCAGCTTTTCCGCATTCTCTTCAGGTAGTTGCCAGTGTTGTTTATTTACTCTTAAACAGAGCCAGAAACACCAAGTCATAACCAGGCCCACACAGAAACCTCCCGCATGGAATTCTGCAGAAATGCTCCACAACTTTCTGCAGAATTGGAGCCCCTGTCATTGAGTTCTGCACTTAAACCGTGATATGCTTTTAGCAACCAGTGTAGTACAGTGTAGTGCTTTCAGATACAATTGACATATTTTACCATGCTCAGTTCCACACATCCACAGGCCTTTTTTCAGCATTTACTGCATTGAATTTAGGTTGCGAAATAAGCATGCATCCCAGTTGGGAACTGTTTTTGTTGCTTAGAATGTATCATTCAAGCAACAGACAGTTTGTGGCGATAAGACTTGTATGGGTGTGCTCACTGCTCTGTCTCTTTCAGGACTCTAAACCACCAGTATGACTACACATTTGACTGGACCATGCTGAAGCAGAAAGCAGCACAGCAAGCAGCCTCGTCAGGGGGACAGGGGCAACAGGCACAAACCCCCACAGGCAAGCAAACTGACAAACCCAAGAGTAACATGAAAGGTTAGTAGCAAACATCCAAGCGACGTTTTCAGCGCTAAAACAGAGACACCAATTGCTTGCATATTCAGTAAAAAGACAAAGGAAAAAAGGTGGATTTGGAACATTTGCTCCCCCAGAGATTCATGGAATACAAAGAAACGGTGTTAGTTCAAGGATGCACCCCCCTCAAAAAAAAAGTTAAAAAAAATCAATTGGTATGTCTTGCAAAAGCAAAGACGTCCTTGGGAAATTTGACTACTAACTTTGAACCAAAATGTCTATTCTTCTCTGGGACGAAGGGTTGGCTTTATAATCTTTCTGTGAATGTCAAATAACCATCCCTTGAATTAACCCCTTTCCAAATGGGATGCTTTATTTGACAGATTATCCCCAATCATTGTTCCTGGATCTAACACTTGTTAGTCTTTATTATAATGGTCATAAACTCTACAGTAGAAACATGGATACTTGGGAGTGATTTCTAACCACAGACTAACAAAGACCATTTCTGTACCTTCTCATTGATTCTTACTGCCCTATTCTCTGTTTGGTGTTGGGGAAACTGTATTTGTGTATTTTGTTAAATATAAATGTGGTCTCTCAACAATGATGTTTTTGTGATTCTAGTGGATCTCTTCTTCGAAGGGAATAGCCTGTCCTAGATATATGGACTTCCAGTTTTTTCAGCGTGATGGGTTGATACTCCAGCTGGATTTCTGTTGTGGTTATTGGACTGTCGACATTTGCTAAGCCAGAACTGTTCACATACTGTTGATGATTTGAAAGTGATGTTATAACATGGAGTCTTGTTTCACACTACATTGTAGATAAGTAGTCTTAGTCAGATGGTTTAGGCTTTAATGTGGTTTAAATCTGTTGTGCAGCTAATGTGGAATAGGCTTTCCACATAGAAGGGAACAGTTAAGTGTAAACGCTGCTGTCACCTTCTTCCACTGCTTTGTTCTTTCGTGCTTTAAAAGCATCATCCAGTCTGATTTAGCCTGTACATGGGTGTTATTTACTGTTAATTGTATATAATTTTCTTTACATCATACTACTAGGAGTTGGCCTAGGCGCTAAAAATAGTTTGTAGGCCTACATCTGCAGACTTGACGTGAAATGTCTAGGAAATGTTGAAGTGTGGTTTAAGAATTAAAATGCACATTTTATAGGGAGTATACGTGTGATAAAATGTTGCTATCAGTGTTGTAAATTCTGTATCACAGGGAATTTTTAATATGGCAGTTGCAATTGTAAAACATTTCTTAATGCTGTTTTGTGCTATAATCCTAAAGATCACAACTGGTGTTTTCTTTTCATAGTTCAAAGTGTCTTGTAGTCATGTTCGTTTGTACAGAGGTTTAGTGTTTTTAAAGGCACATTTTGTTGTGGACCTTTAAATATACAGTTTATGTAACATTAGGCTGAGTATTGTTAACTGCTTTATCTCTGTGATGTTGTACGTGTTTTATACAGTCATTTTTAAACGCTCCTGTTCAGCCCATTCTTCCCTGAATGTTCAGAAATGCATGGAGAAAAGCTGTGAGAGTTTTACTGTGTTCTTCCTGAATTACGGCAGAGAACAACTGTTTTGTGGCAGGACTAAGAAAAGCAATTTAATTTTCAATAGACAGTGTTCTCTTTCTCTCGTTCTCTCCCCCTTGTTTTTCTCCCTTTTGCTCAAAGTTCCATTTGTGTCTGCAGAAATGTCAGAGCTACAGTATCTAAATGTAACCACACTCAACTAGTAGTTAGCAGCTCAAACCTAACAATCAGGTTACTTGGCAACCAGTTTGGTTCAACTTTCCATTGTGGATTAGTTATAAATGACGCAAGCAGTGACAAATGAGCAGGACCTGAAAGACTGCTCTTACTTGTTTGAGGCTTTTGAATCACACAATTAGTTTGAAGGCACTGCTGTTTTCTGTTGCTTTTTAAAATGTCTTTTTATATAACTAGTACACGTTCTTGTTATTGAAAAAAAATAATGAATTGATCGTTCTGGGTAATGATGCAACTGCCATGGTAAAATGACTATAGGATTAGATTTTACTCCCACCCTATATTATCCTGTTTGATTTTCATGCACTTCTTGCCTGAGGCAAAAGCAGATTGATTTTTAGAAGTGGACAACAGCTGAGAGTGCTATGCCTGAAACATTTTAACATACGTCACACATCAGTCAGGCTTTTCTGTATATATTAAGATTTTACAGATGAGTCAATCCTTAGTAAGGTTATGGCAATTACACTGGTCATCAAAAGTATCAGGGCTTCAAGCCTATAAAGGCGCCTAGAATCTAGTTATTTGTTTTAGGGTGTGTTAGTCACGGTATGTTCATTCAGAGCTACTGATCATGCAGCAGCCGAATTGAAGTGTCAGTCTGGTGTGGCAGAGCGTAATTGAACAGCCATGTTATCATAATTGAAAGTCTTAGCTGCTCTGTAAATCCTTTCAGCTCCAGAACAAAGCAGTGTGTAGTCCATATACTAGTGTAGTTACTCAGACTTCATGTGTGGAGATTGTAACCCCCAACTGTTGTAATGAGAGTTTATCTCTGTGATTCCCTCAGAGTTTGATGACATGTTTTTCTTGGATTCTCTGCAGCATATCTCGACTTCACTGCATAGAGGGACTGATGACTTTGCACTTTCTCTCTTCCAGGATTGAAAATGTTCTGACTGGGTTGGCCACATTGATTACAGTAGCTCAACCTCATTCAGCTCTGTGCCACTAACTCTTAACCCTTTCTTCTATCTCTCCCATCTTTTTCTGTCTTGCAGGTTTCTAAGCATAAAGACAATGTAATGAAGCAGAGCAGAGTTGGTCGTAGCAGGATTTGCCTTCCAATCACATCCCGGCATCTAGGATCAAATTCACCAGAACCTGCCAGGCACTGTGGGCAACCTTTCTCCTGTTAAAGAACTTTTGTTCCATATACTATATATGTAATCGTTATATATAGATAACATGCTCTGCATATATCTATATATTGGTATGTATATACTATATCTACACAGAGAGCAGGCTTGGTTTGGAGTTGGAAGCTGTAGCCTTTTCTATTGTCCTGTTCCTTAAGACTTTTACCCCCCCTCCTTTAAAACTGAAAACTGTAGAAAATGGTTGACTCACTGGGGATATATTTGTGCACATACCAATATCTTCCCGAGTTTTTTTTCTTCAGGAAAGCTGTTTGGGGGTCCTTCCTCAATTCTTGGTTGCCCATCAGAGCAGTTTCACTTCTTTCCTCGTTTCATCATCATTTCGTCACCAAGAGTGGCATAAACCCAGACATTTTTCTTCTGTCAGAATGGAGACATCTGAGATGCATTTTGGCCCTTTTTTTCCTCAAGAAAAGTTTGATGTCTTACATGGAATCTGTTATTGTTTTAAATGTATCTAAATAATTATAAGGCAAACATTGGTTTTGTTTTTTCTAAAAAGGTAGTTACAATTCTGCCTGCTGATATGTGCTAGAGAGCTTCTAATGTGAAGATTAAAAAACATTCTAGTGACTACTAGGTTTCTCTTTAGAACGCTGCATTAACTATATTGTACTTGGTATTCTAAAGTCTAAAAAAATAAAAAGAGTAAACTCCACAAAAGCATATTCATTACAAATTAGGCATCACTTGACTAAACCTGTATGATAATTGCTTAGATGACAATTATATGCATCAATGATCTGGGTTTTTTCTTGAAAATGTTTATGTTGATTTGAGAAGGTAACCATTCGTAAGACTAATTGCTATGATAGCCTCCATGTTCTGTCTTGAGAGGGGAAATGTGCTCACTCCACCTCACCATTACCGTTTTGTATGCATTTATCTTTTTTTTTTATCAGAAAAAATATACTTTTTCAGTTTTATAGAATTGTCTTTCCCTTGTATTGAATTGATAATTTGGGAAGGTTTTTGATTTCTTCCTGTAGTAAAGCAGATCCTCTTGTAAAATATCTCTGGGACTTTCTCTCTGCAACAGTTTTCCGCTGCTGTGTAGTAGCGGCCTTTTGCTCATTTCTTTTTTTTTAAGCAAAAAGTGTTGGAGGATTTCTTTTCTATATAGTTTTGGGTCTTATGAGGCATCCACCCCCCACCCCCCAACCTTTAGTCACAACAAATGCACACAAGTAACTTGACTTTCTCCTTACCTCCAAACTGTCCCTCAGAACCAGCTTTAAATACTTGACAGCTGGACGTTCTATGAAAGTGAAATTTATTCCCTTTTAGCATGTCAGAATAAATTAAAATGACTTCTTGTAATTGCTGTCCCAGTCTCTGTAATTTTACAAAAACGCACAAGTCGGATCACAAATTTTTCCCATCCTTTACCATTTCAGGTGTGTTGGTCTTTAGTCATTGCACATTTATCTTAAAACTGCCACAGAACCAGGCATCAAACCTTTTTTTTTTAAACAATGACATTCTTTAGAGATAAAGCAAAATGTTTGGGTTTCAAGACAATGTAAGCGTTGAATGAGTTTGTCTTGCGTATTGAAAGGGGGATATCTTTGTGAAAAGAGCTAAAGGTGTCTCTGTATTCTAGGAAAGCAGATCCTGTGCGGTTCTTGGGGTGGTGGGTAGTTCTAGGGGCTTGTGGTGTTTTAAATTTCCAGAATTTATATCTGTAAATATTAAAATGGCTTCAAATGGCAGGTGTGGAAATTTATTGATGTTTTTCACCACCAACACCAAACTAGTGTGTTTTGAATGAATCAAAACGTTCACTTAATTCCTGTCACACTTAAGTCTTTAATGCATTTCTTATAGAGGAATGTTTAGTTTTTTTCATTAATGCCACTTAACGTTCTGCGTTTCATACTATTGTAGATTTTTAAACGATCATTGTAGATGTTTAAAGTCAGAGTAAAGGCATAACTTGTCTGTTTTTAAGTTCTTGAAATGATAGTGGTTGCGCGTCGGCTGAGAACAAGTATAGTGAGTCAAAAGAATGGGAAACGCTTAAAATGATCAGGAGTGTGGAGGGGGAAGGGGTGTCCTGTCCATGCCAGACTACATAGCAGGGCTGATGGGGGAAGGTATTTCAACTGTTGTCAGATTAACACATGCACAAAACAGCTGCTGTCTCGTAGGGACAGTGCAAAAGTCCGGACAACATACCTGTTCATCAAAAAACGAATATGTGTAATATAAACACAAAACGCCTATGAACGTGATATCGTTGACTAAGAATGGACTTGACTCCTAGTGAAATAATTATACTTTTCTTGTGTAGCTGTTTGTATAATATTTAAAGACAGTTCTCAAAGTATGAATGACTTATTGCCACTAAAGACTGTGCTTAGGGTAGTTATGCCCTTAACAGAGGTGGAGGCCATGCGTGAGTCACGTGCTGTACCGCTGAAGCTGCGTAATCTAGGACAAATTCTACTTAATTCCAAAATGTATTTTATATAAACGGAAAAGGTTAATAGAATAGAATAGTTTACGGATTTTACAATATCCTGTTCAGTGCCTCATTTGTAAATGTAGTGTTTATTTTTGTTTTTATAGCGCTTTTCATTGTTGCAAAACAATGACAGGAAAAATATAAGGAAATATGATTTACACAAAATATTTTCTAGCACATAAATGTAGGCAGAAATTATCTGAGGGTTTTAGACTGTTGTCTATGCTTCACAAGAGGAATGTACGTAAGATATAATAGCACAAACAGCAGTTTCATCTATCAAAGAACTATTGGATGTACTGGGAGCGGTCATTCCATATAAAGTGCAACATACCTCCTGCTGCACGGCAACTGCATATTATTGGGAATGAGAACACGCCCTGAAAACACCCTTAAATAAGCATTTAATCATGGTTTGATGAGAGATTGACGTCTGCTCTAATATTAACACTTTTCAAATAAATGTTAACAATATTATACATTTAATTTTTTAAATAAAATATATATTTCACATTACTAAAGTAATATAAAAATCTGCATATCCTAAAAATGCTTAAAACACGTCAATCCCCTGTCTGAATTAACCTTGTTAGCTGAGCGCATGCGCCCCCTTGTGGCATTACTGGGGAACTCTTAGTTTCTGTAAGCCTTAGTGATTCACGGGTTGCTACAGGAAAAATCAGATGTCATCGTTGTTTGAGCGTCAGCTGGTGGCCTGCATTCCGTAATTGTATGCCTACTAAGAGGGGCAAATGAAGGATAATCCATTTCAAATATCAATGTCTTGTAACAGACTCGAACTGAAGAGGATTGTACTGTGGGCCTCCCCCTGTACTTTCACTCTGTTTATAATTACTAGAGCGATACATAAAGAATACCAGAACAAACTGTGCATACAATACCATTTAAAGCCTTGTTTTAGCCCCTATTCCATTATCTAGTTTAATCATATCTAGTAATATTTTGGCAGTTTGGCAGGCACAATGGGTCCAATGAATATGAATGTCTGAATAATTAATTCGAATAATTAAAAAACTCCTATAAGAAGAGGCACCTTTACGCATTCTGACACGCCCAGCACAGCATCTGGAAATGCCTCCAGCATGTGGCGTTATTCACTATCTCACACATTTCTGACACACCCAATTTTACAAAATCCACCAGAGGTCAATGCTGAGTGACCGAGTGTGAATTATTCATTCTAAGGAATTAGCCACTCATACATAGAATGAAAAGGGTTATGACCGGCGTGACCAGGCCTGTAGAATAGGTATAGGAATAGACCATCAAGAGGTAGGTAAGGTTGTAGTTTTTTTAAGGCACCAAGAAAAGGAAGTTGTGACAATCTTCCATATAGTGACGCTTATATAGACGAGTGAAGCAACTTTTGAAATTAGGAAAAAGTTATGACAAGAATTTTTTTTTGTTTAGGAATTGATTGTATCATTATAAGTTTTAGGGATAGAAACTGCCTGACCATTTGACAGTCAATATAGTCCTACCCTCAAGCTGAGACACGCCAAGAAGGATGTTGTGCGAGGGAAGGGTTAATGTTTTTAATTAAAGATTAAGAGTGCACATGAATTAAGAAAAACAAATTATGTGCCTGGATAAATCATTTATAATAAACACTGCAATATTCCATAAGCAATAAGAACAGTAAATTGTGATTTCATGGTGACTGTTAAATTTTCATGACTTTGCTAGTAGTCACTGTCATACATTTACAGACAGTTGCAAACCTGGAATATCCATTATGAGATTACCAAACAACATGGGTATTGCTATTGAGGTAGTCAGAACGGAGATGGATTAGTGAAACCAGTTAAACCACATACAATCCCTGCATGTAGATCATTGCTATTGATTATCAGATGTTCTTTCATCTCTTGACTCAACAAGCAGCCTTGCTTGTGTTTTGATTAAGTGGATGTGTGAGATGTTAATGTAAATTCAGTTTTGAGTGGAGGAGATGTACACATGGTTATTTTAAGAAAGGTTTCACATAGTGATCAGTTTTTCACCTGTGGTCGTATCCCATTAGTAGCTGATTAAATGCCACATTTTTCAAATTTTCCAAGGTGTCACTAGATACACACAAGCAACATTCAATACAGTATATTTACTAACACTGCAAACTGTATGGCATATCACTGGAATTCTAACTCCAAATGGAGTGGCAGTGTGTGGTCAGGGTTTAACAGATGGCAAACTAGAACTTTGGCCTCAGGGACATTGGCATTTAACCCAATGAGAAGAAATGAGGAAAGAGGTAGAAATACTGTGGCATGCCAGGTGTGGCATGATGAGATGAATCTGTTAGTAACAACTTGTGTGTGTGTGTATGTGTGTAAGAGAGAGGACTGTCTGTGTGTCATATTTCTTTGCATGTCATTACCAACCATGCGTCGCTCCACCCTGCAATTCTCTTCCTCTGCGTCATATATGCATGTCTGAGCCAGATTGGAGAGATTTGTGTAATGGGTCATTTGTAGTATCATTTACAAGCAAATTTAGCTAAACTTTATTTAATCACACGTTTTGTACAACTGGCCACATTAAAGTTGAATGCGAACACAGGTATTGCCCCACTTTCAAAATTTCTCCATTAACCTTAATAAACATTGTTTGATCAAATTAATCCATCTCATTTAAATCCTGTCCCAAGCATATCATAGTACTTAGTTTAACTCAGATTCGCAGTTCATAATAATGACTTTGTATTATCATTATTAATGATAATAACTGTATTATTAGTGTTTTAAAACTCTTTAGACATGTACCTAACTTTAATCTGTTTTTATCAGAATGATGACACAAAATTAAAACTGCAATCTGATAAATTATTACTAAGTATTACTGTTACTCTTCAACATTTTCCTTAATCCACAACACAAACAGGCCATAACTAGTCAGTAGAAAACAAGACAGGATGTGAACAGCATGTTCAAAGAGCTTTTCAGTTGAGTGTTACAAAAGCTTTTTGGCATAGCTGCCATTGTTTCTGTTAAATAGCTTGAACACATTTACACAAATGTGTCACCAGCCAATAGTTTCCGGACCAACACATGGATTCAAGAAAAAGGTTGGAATTAGCCTACAATATGTATTTATGTGCTGTTATTTATTTAGTGGCCTGTCTTGTAAAGCACACACACAGCTGTTTGCGTATCAGCATTTCTGCCAATGTGGATTCAGAGGCAGAGAATCAGCAGAGCTGGATTCCACCAGCAGTTGTTAAGCTAAACGTGACATGAGGCAACCCAGTACAGATCCCTGTGCCCCTCCCTTCCCCCCTTTCTCATGTGAAGGGATATCAACGTTTATGCAGCTGATGTCTCTAAGGAGCCCATAATGACCTTGAAAGGACCTATATGTGGTTCATTAATTTCTATTGTCATTTTTATCTTACAGTTTCTTATTTACTATCATTTTCAACAGGAATTTTCACAAATGGCTTTACTGTTTGTCATGTGGCAAAATGTGTTTCTCCATGCAGTGTCAGGATGGATGAACAGTATAAGAAAGCTCTCATAATTCATGTACCGCCCACTGCTTAATCCTGTGTGACTCATAGCACATAGGTATCTGGAGCATGTTTACACAGGCACTTACTGACATTTGTGTTGGAAAAACCGTGATAATGAAACATACCTTCAATAGTGTACAATGTGATAAATAATCTAACACTAAACTAAATCTAAACACTAAACTGATTTGAGAATATTTATCATATGGCCCATGTGATCATTAGCTCATTTCTCATTTGGGCACATGCATTATTTTTGCATTTACACACATGAAGGGTTACCATATAGTTTTCCTGTGTGTAGTAATGCTGTGATGATTATGTCTCACGCACAAATATAAATATCTACAGTCATGCTTCTTTAAATTCATGTAATCCGAGCACCACGTGTGTGCTGCGATTTTCGTTTGAACGGCCTTACAATACGAACTCTCCTGCGCCACCTTGTGAATTGTCTGTTGTATGGTTTCGATATCATGTACAGTTTTAAAAATAGATGGCGCTGTTTCTTCATTTCATAGGTTAAATGTAAATCAAGTCTGCAATATGATCAGTGTAAACAAGAAAAAAGGATTCAGCATCAACACTTATGGATTAACAATAGCTTTATTGATAATACATTTCTAAAACATGCTTTAAAGAAAGTCAAAATTTATTTTTAGGAACAAATAAGGATATTGAAACATTTATATTATAGTAAATATGTAATTATGACAAAACATGGTTAATCCTGGTTATACTACATTAAGTTACATATGACACTAAATACATTTGTTTAATATATATATTTATTAAGTTGTCCAGCCCCACCCCCAAGAACAGTATTTCCAGGAATCCCCCTTGTGATGGCCCAAGGGATTCCTGGGAAAACTGGACCCCGGGGATGAGGAAATAACAGAAAGCATTGTGATGGAAGACAGTGTGGACAGGCTGTGGACAAAACATAATTATTTCTAAAATTAACTACGCAAATGCTGTCTAAAAGAAACAGACCTACCAAATAATGCCAGTCCTAACACTTTCATCAACTTATTGCTACTGCTTATTATAAATTTACATTTTACATTTTTTACATTTTATTTACATAACCTTTAGATTGTTTAGGGGCAAAATAACCCGATATCTCAAATCTGTAAAATCAAGGTATCATGCAATCACACTGAGTGTTTATTACACGATTCTGTTCGGTGGCAGTGCCCCCCCTCCTGAGCTACAGTGCTTCATCTCAGACTCCCAATTGACCAGAGATGCAGCACTGCACCTTGGGCCTGAGGACTGTGGGAGGAATGAATCACTTGGAATTATTTTGCAGTTGTTAACTTACCTTCATTCTTTTTGATCGGCCTGGACTGCGACCTCCTACATTCTGTTAATTGCACAAGAAGTGACTCAGTCTCACATAAAGTACCTGAGGTTTGGATGAATTCCTCAGCCTCGTGCTCAGCCAGGCAGTCTGGATGGCTGCTGTTATAAAGCCTAAGGATAAGGGGCAGGAAATGACACTTACATTTATGCATTGTAAGATGTTTGTTAATACTTGGCTTTACAAGTTGAGATATAGAAACTGAAATATACAAAAACATGTGAATGGTATTTATGAAGCGTTTTGTATATGAAAAAATCTTCCTGGGAATTCATATGATGGATGGATGGATTTGTTAGGCCTATTTCTGTTTGAAGAGTACTTGAAGGGAAGTGGATGAATGCCTGGAGGAAAAGCTGGCTAAAATCACGTGGGTGTACAGGAAGGGTTTGTCCCCTGCCTGCTTACATTTGTAACTGTTCCTCTTTCCTGATATTCCTACAAAATTCTCTCACTCGTTCCTCAAGTCAAAACTCTATTCAGCGCTTTTTCCTTCCTGATTCCTTTATACTTTCATTCCAGCCTTCAATGCCCTGACTCACCCTCTCACCATGGCTTTGGAATGTCATCTGGCAGTACCCATGAGGTGTCAGAACGCAGGATAGTGTAAAGACAGACACAAGCTCAGCAGGCTGATATTTAGGGTGATATTTCGTACCAGTGTTAGCTCCATGGCCTGCCTCTCTCCACCTCCAGCCACAGAGGAAGCAGCTGAAAGTGGCTCTCACCCAAGAAAAACCTTGGAGCTGCAGGACTGCAATCCACTGAGTAAACAACTGCACGCTTTGCTGTGCACTGCACTGACTTCCAGCCCTCCTCTGCCCCCAGCAGTACAACCCAGACTGGCTCTGCCTGATCAGTGTTTATGGAACAGGATGTTTATTCCTGCAGTGGACATCTGTACTCAAAATCAAAGGGTACATCAATGTGGCCATCTGCTGTATTGCCCCTTAGTCACTCAGTTCAGTGCACCGCAGAATGCGAAGCCACGCCCCTTTATACACAACCATTTCCTCTGTGTCTCAATCATCAATCCAGACCGGTCCACAGGGAAACTGGGTTCAAGGGAACCTTCTTTCTCATCATATAAAATCCCACCAGAGTAGACACTGAGAAGCTTGAAGAGTTACTGTGGTGGTTAAACAAGCTGATTTGACGCAGACAATGTAATGTAATTTTGAGATAAAGCAGAAAGTCTGTAAGGATCATAAACCTGCCAGATTTGAGTTTTATCTTCTCAGGGAAGCAGTTGGCATGGTTTCAATATGTTATAAAGAGCCAGAAGCCCTCACTCAGAGCTGTCTGTGTTGTATGCTCACTCGTGTCTTTAAATGTGCTACTGTCTGAGTATGTGGTGTGTAAAAACCTCAAAATGCTACTGTGGAGAACTCAGAACTGAGCTCATTGTCACAGATTGGCAACTCTGAGAGCTTTGTCTATATATTTCAAGAACCGTTTTTACTCCTCAGTCCAGGAAGCGGGTAAGATTATGCGGGATCATTCATTCACTTAAACATAACTTACTAATGGCTTTCCCAGCAGCGCTGTGGTTAATGGAGAGAGATGAGGGCCGCATTAGCAGACAGATATGCAGCCTATTCACAAGGTTCTGTTTACAGGTTACTGTACAGCCAGGATTAAAGTGCTCAGCTGACAAGTATGTCTGGCTCCACTTTATTGCTTTTAATAGATTGAAATAAAGTACGGTGACCTAATTGTAAGTACAACAAACAAAAGAACTTGCATTAAGACCCATAGGCTTCATTTTAGGTATATTCAGTAAACTTAAAAATTAAGGAAGGGAAGTGTTAAATTATCAAATATGTGTTTACTGGCTTAATGGTTCTTACCTGTTATGGCATGTGTCAGCATATGATGAGTCTGCATATTCATTTTGCTTTATAAGACACCCCAGTCTGTAACAAACAGAAAACATGTTTTTTCATAAACAGCAATTTTAATGATTGTATTGTTTTTGTTTCATTATTTTCCTGTGCTTGGAAAAACAACAGAATGATTAAGAAATAGTCTGACCATGAGGTACAAATATCATGATTTTCCACACATTTCTCAGTTGACTATGTGTGAAAAGACATTATCAACAATTATCCTTGTAGGGTTTCGGAATGCCTGAGGCAGATTTGATATGGAGGTTAAGAATTTCAACAAATGCCTCTTAATTGAATTTGTGGAGTATTAAGTTTACTATAAAGAAAGAAAGCCCCTCCAAAAATGGCAACAAGAAATTTCTCTAAGGAGAAAAGGGGAAAGAAAAGGAGAAACAACATGAAAATTCCTAAGCCTTTTGAGCCTTTTCCAACAAGTGAGAGCTTTAGGTTGTCTCATATCCCTCTCCTGGAATCTCCCTAAGTCCATATAAGGAATTCTGCAGGGATTTTATTTTGGGATAATGGAAAATGTAGCTGCACTTTCGATAAACATTCACTCGTTCAGCCTCTTACGGCCAGTGATTGTGGAAGCAGATAGTTTGTCACTGCTCCGTGCACCTCCCCTCCCCTCCCCCAATCCCATCATTCCCTGCTGCACTGCATACATTCCCTTTTCTAGTCACAGTGTGCAGGAGCCTGACATAAAAGGCAAAAGGCAGCCGAAGGTGTAGAAGAAGCCAGAAGAAAATTATGGCGACCACGGCGAAGGGTCTCTGACTTCTTTGAATAAATAAATATGTGTTCTCCTTATCTGCCTTATCTGAGTGTCCTTATAGCTAAGGTCTTGGGTCTCACTGTTTCGCATGGAAAGCTATATAGTTGTGAATACAGTTTATGAAATATTATGAAGCCCCCGGATGCCTCAGTTATTAATCAATGTGACGAAAGCTCAACAAACACACATCTCACAAGCTTTACACAGATTAAGATACTGATACCGAAGTTCTGCTTAATATGTGAACTGCAATAATAAACATCACATCCTGTTGCCTAAATCCTAGTTCCCAGGCTCTGTCCCACTTGGGAGGTAAAAGTTAAATTTATCTTACAATGCTATGGGAAATAGAGAGCAAATTTGCATATGTGAATCAATAGAATCCATCATTATTATAATTTAACTGCTCTACATGGCTTAATTTTAATTAAGTAATACTTAAGTATTACTGAAGTAATGGTTATTTTGAGCAAACATACAATAAAGATGTTTGATTATCTGCCTGAGGCAGTTATAGTGGTTTGGCAGTAGAATGAGGTAAACCCAACACAACTCTATTCACATCAGATGTCCTTTAGTTCTTTGAACAGAATAATACATATACACACACACCATGACCATAGAAGCTGTATTACTGAGAACCTCTCATAGATGCAATGGTTTTCATACTAGGATAATAATATTTACTATACCTACCTCTAAACCCAAGTTTATAGATTTAGAGAAAAATATAAATTAGGATTTATGATGTTCCAAATGTTAAGAAACTTGAACTACCCTTGCAAATAGATTTTTGACATGTTCCACTGTATTCGTAAGACTTTTTCAAAATTTGGCCCTCACAAGTGAAGCCAAATGTGTGTACACACACCCACACAGAGTCTGGCCTTTGAGGAGGAAGTCTACAGCCCTGATCTAAAGATTGACTAAGTGTTACCAGCTTCACATACTTTGCACACCAGCTGTTTATTATGATGGTTCAAAAACCATTCCAGAGACAAAATCAAAAACAAACAGGCAATGTGGCATGACTTTGATTTTAGGTTATTCAGACTTAACCTACAAAACACGTTCTGAAGTCACACACATCGATATGCTCATTAAATGTCAGTTCTTTTATCTGAGGACTGCAACAGAATCCAAAACAAAAAGCATCAGTGAGAGTGGATCCCAGGGCCAGTGGAAATGGCATGTGATCCGTGTGAGTGTTTGATTGGGAGAGAGAGAGATATCACAGTGACAGACCAGGCTAGCAAACACCTCCACAGATGAAACAGATGCAGTGTTTAGACAGACACAGACTCTAGCTTGATAATGGAGAGCACAACCAGGCCTAAACATTGCCTTTTATGGTTCCCTCTCATTTCTCCCCATCTCTTTAAATCATCACGACAGGAAACATGCAGGAGGAGGGGTACATCCCACCCCCTTCGCGCCTCTCTCTGCTCTCTCTAGCTCTTGAAGCTAATCTCCCTTCTGAAGCTCAGGTCTGTATATGAACTACAAGTGCAAACATTTGTCTGTTACAAAGATTTAACTAACCTGATAGCCCTTATCTGCTTTTAGATGCTTTGGGGAAATCACAAAATATTTGAGGTATTGTTAGCGCACCTTGTAGGTAGCATTTAGCTGAGCAACTTGAGGTTGAATGTAATTTACATTTACATTTACATTTAGGTATTTGGCAGACGCTTTTATCCAAAGCGACTTACATTGCATTATACTACACATTGATCACTATACATTTAGTATGTGCAATCCCTGGGATCGAACCCATGACCTTGGCGTTGTTAACACCATGCTCTAACCACTGAGGCTTGTTTGTGATTTTTTGTGTTAGTTTCATAACATCTAGCAGACACTTGATTCTGTCCATAAGGTCCTTCAGGAAAGTTCTTTGGCACCCCATTGCTGCTGTTTGAAAGCTCAGAGATGACTTTAGTAAACATAAACTTCCCAGCACAAGATTTCAGGGGCCAACAAAAAAGGGGCCAGATTTCCATGTAAGGATGTTAACCAAGTCAGCTAAGGTATTCATTCAGGGAAATTAGAATAAATGGTATGGTTTTTGTTAGCTTAGAACTACCAAACATGCCACATGCATCCTTAAAGATAAGTGATCTTAAAGAGCTTTCCATCTTAACAGATGAAAAGGGCCCCCCACTCCGACTCTCGGTGTGACTCTGACACATTTCCTGTTCTGCCTAAAATGTAAGTTGAACTACTCAGTTCCCATGTCGTGTGTTTCCTGCAAAAAGGTGAGAAAATAATTGGTCAAGATTGAAAATGGGGAAATACTTGTATGTGATAAGATCATTAACATTTTCCAGGTACATGTCTTACTAAATCTCATAAAAACCAACACCCCCTTTAACAAGGCAAAGACCCAGCAGGAGAACATTACAACTCAAAGGGGAACTAACAAAGCCCCAAAGCATTCCTTTAATGAAAGTAATTGAGAAGGGGAGTCTTGTGTATGTGGAAAAAACACTTAGACTGGACAACACTCTCTGTCAGCACCTCAGAGCTTAACTTTTGGGGGGTCCTCAAGTCTGTAAAAGTCTTTGCATTACAAGTGTGCGTGATAGGTGGCCCGAGGCTGTGTGGACCCTTCTGAGTTGGTGGACTTGGGCTTTTGGGTAGTCCCTTGTGAGCACCTAACTCCTCCTTTCCCACTGTTCATGTGAAAGTGACCCTGGGAACTGGGGTCCCCAGGGGCTGAGGGAGGGGTGCAAGAGATGCGTAGGACAGGCCAAAGCACCAAGGCCACCAAAGGGTCATGTGAAAGCACTCTGCTCTTATGGCTGCCAGACTTTTGACTCCTCAAAATAAATAATGAACTTCCTTTCCCTCCCTCACTGTCTCTGGCTCAATAACCCCCATCTAATTTGTCCATCTGTCCATCAACACACATATGTTCATCCATCCAGCATAAGACAGTACAATGACAGATTAAAGGGCTTTAATGATAGTGTAAAATGCTTCGAGATTTACAGGGTTTTTTGGAGATCTGGCAACAATTAGGTGAATAAATGCACAATGAAGAAAATGTTTCAGTTGTACACAGCTAATGAGGGATTGTTGGTGTGGCTACAAATTTATTTGACAAAACATTTTGTTTTCTACTGCATATTTTAGCTTTTGTAAGATTAAATACAAAAATGTAACAGTTGTAAACATTAAAGTCACGAAAGCAAATGTTGTGTAAAGTTTTCTATCACATTTTTGAAAAAAAAGTTTTTTTTAAAGATTGTGTGATGAAATGAACCAAATTAAGCTTTTGGTCATTCAGTGATGTGATCAAATGGTGGATTAAGATGTCTTTATTTGGGCATGCCAAGATTCAGCTAAAATGCTTTGGAATGTGTGTGTGTGTGTCAAAGACCGAGAGAGTGTTACAGTAGGTCACCAGAGTGGCATCTCTGAACTAGGGAAGTTAATGCTAACTCTAGCCTACCAACAGCTGGCCACATCTGCTGACTCCCCTGCCAACAACCCCCCAACAACAGAATATACAGTCTTTCCAGAAACAAAGAACAGGAACGGGGGAGAGATTTTGGGTGATGGAGTTCACTTTTCACTTGCACTAACAATTTAATTACTCCTTGTTGCTTAAGTATTTGATAAAGAAAACATCAAGAATGACTGAGACAATGCGAGAGCCGGAGTGTTAGTGTAATTTAATTAATTGAATTAATCCACCTTAATTTAAATTTAGGTCATCAATCATCATTTACTCACCATTGTGTTTTTCGAAACATGTATGACTTTTCAAAATTCCATGTAACGCAAAATGAGGTATTGGGCACGTGTTTAGGTAATGGTAGGGACTCATAGCCTCAGTCACCATTCACCTTAATGTATAAAAATGAGGAGCATCAACTGTCTCCTCTTGTGAAGAAAAAAAGTCACATGGCTTTTGAATTACACAAGGGTGACTAAGTGCTGGTGCTAGGCTTTCCTGTAGCTCAGTGGTTAGAGCATGGTGTTAACAACGCTAAGGTCATGGGTTCGATCCCAGGGGTTGCACATACTCAGAAACAATGTATAGTATAATGCAATGTAAATTGCTTTGGATAAAAGCATCTGCCAAATGCATAAATGCATTTTTGGTGTACTATCTCTTTAAGAGCTTACTTCAATATTTTCTCAATGAAAGTAATGAGAATGCATTTCGCAATGCAATAAACAAATAGTAGGTCTGATTGCTATTTTTCAATTTTTTAAGTTCAAAGTCATGTTCAAAGGCCAGTGAAACAGCAGAATTACATTCCCAGTGAGGTTTCACTACTGTGTTCTGTATTGTCATTTTTCCCCACTATCCTTTGGTGAACTCTACTGTTACACTCCCTTGCATACACTCCAACCTGCCATATAAACGCAGATCAGGACGCAAGTCACCTGCAATTCATCAATACTGTTTCAAAGGAAAAACAGGTTCGAATAAGTAATTCCATCTTTGGTCAGTTGGAAGACTTCCCTGATTTAAAAATATGTTTTATGGTACCATGTTGCTCTCAATAGCTGCAGGCGAAGTACTCATTCTATCAGCAGAGTGCTTTTTGCTACCTAGATCAGATCAGTGTCACAGAGACACACTGGTTTCAGTGACAGCTTGACATGCCTGGTATGTGTCAGTACCTTTGCTCTTTAGTGCCAGTTGGTTATAATAAGTTCAAGTTCATATTAAAATGTCTTGACTTTGTTTTGCAGCATTGTCATTGTTAAGATCTTTCCTGAAATTCTGAAGCAGACCCATGTGAGATTACTGGGGTTTTAATCTTAAGCGTAAGTCTCCATTCGCTCCCCATTAAATCTTATCCAGGCTTTCTAGGAGAAACAACTGAGGTATTAAGCGATCTCTATTGTGATATGTTTCTTGCCTATGGGATGAAGTCTCTCAAAAGCTTAATTCACTATTCTGATAACCTAACACAGATAAATGTACCTTCACAATCCAGGTCATAAACCACAATGGATGTTGTTAGATATAAGATGGACATACCATCCAGCAGTCCACTTCTCGGATGGGAGGATCCAGGTCTGGGTGCATGTTATAGGGATGACTGGTGCTGCAGAGAGGAGATTCCCACTCTTTTCCCATGGATGCTGTGTCCCCCACTGTCTGAAGGAGGTTCCTGGTGCAAGACTCCTTTTTGAAGCATGACCGGCTTGGGGAGCAAAGACTTTTCTTTTACCTTATATGAGGCAAGAGACCGGCCCACCATCAGAGCAGCACATTAGGGAAAGCCTCCTGAACTGCCTGATTGGCTGGAGTAAGAGCCCCTGTGACCCTGAGCTGTGACCCGTGGTGTGTGAGTATGAGAACGGGTTGGGGAGGGAGGGAGGGCTCAGGCTTGGGGGCTGGGCCGTCCTCTCAGCTAAGGAAGGCACATTTGACAATTTTCATATTTCTTCTAAATTTGGAGATTTCTGCCCGTGCTGGAGTCTTGGCCGCCCTCTTTGAGATTCCATGTGGAAACCATTAACAACAGAGGGCTCCTTGCCATTCCAGCCTGGGAACACAACAACTATGCGCAGACATAGTTATTTAAAATAATTAACTTCCTCTCAGAATCCCTGTGCTTCCCCATATGCTTACAGAATGCTGGGAATCATATACAAGTCACAGGAAGAAAGGAGTAAGAAAGGAAAATGAAAAAGAAAGGAGAGCAATGTTTGTTTATTTTCTTAAATAGTTGCTGTTGAGCTGAAATCACGATTTCTGTCTCCTCTCGAACAGTATTCAGTGAAACACACAAAGACTTTGCATGTTGGTAATTGTTATAGATTGTCGGTAATGTAGTTTAATTAGGTAGAATGTCAAGGTAAATACATTTGGATATGAAACTAAAACCAAATTTTTAGAAACACAGGAAAGGTGGGGGAAAAGTTGACCGTTGTCACTCTTTTTCTTCACCCTAAGAAATATTTCTTAGGGTGCATTTATTTTCAGTTAATTTTGGTACAAGTGAATACCTTAAATCTACAAAAAAACGGTGGACGATATTGAGTTATTGTGATAATGTTCCCTTGACAGTTAATTGTTTATAGTGTGTCGTTACAATGACAAGCTGAATAATACATTATTATAGGCATTTTTTAAAACTTTTAACAGTTCACAATTTAAAATTTGTTCACAATTGACAATTTTTTATTTTGAAGGATAGATATAAAAATACAATTTACAAAAATATCCCCATTTTAATAATAATCTACAGTTCAAATGTTTGTAACTAACACCCCAAACCCCCTGAAAACAAGTATTTGTATAATTGGTCTTTTGACTGCACCAACCACTGAGATACATCCTTGTAACAATTTCTTATTGCGACAACTAGCCTTGGCCTCCCCTAAATGTCCAAAAATATATTAAGATGAAACTGATTTTTTTGCTGCATGACAAAGATGAATGGATCTCTAGGATGTATTTTTGGCATGATATGTAATATGGTCTGGGGAAAGCTTTTATCTAATACATAATATGACTCTGGAAATCTTCATGTTACGCTGACCACGGGCAGCAGAAACAGCTCCTAATGACATTAGACACCAACATGGATGAACTGGAATCTTTTTTGTTAATAATTAATCTGTTAGTGAGGATCCATGATTGAAGAATAACATGCACCAGCAAATTTTTCCAATAACAGTGTTTTTAGAGGTCTAAGATGTGATTAATATTTTTGATAAAGCATTCTTTAAATATGTGTTTACTTGTATTTATTTTTGTAATCTAATTCTGGGGGGCGGGGGGGATTTGGAGTCTAATAAAAAATGACTAGACTATTTTATCACATTTAGTGCCTGGTTAGATTAAACTAGACAAAACCTAGTTAAACTTAAAAAATAAGATGCACGTATGTGTTCTGCAGTATCACTCGATAAGTTTAGTCAATTTAAAGTGTTTTGCCATGTTGTTACATTGCTTGACCTGCTTCTTATTGTGAGAATTACACAAAAAAACAGCAGACACACTCACAGCCTCAGCATCAATAGACCACGACATCTGCTGAGAGGAGAGATAAGAGTGAATATAAAGGCAAGCAAGACAAGCCTTGACCTTGTGCCTTGCTCTCCGCCAGATGAATTTTCCTCCTGGACGTTGAGCCACGGAGGTCAAAGAGGCAGATTGGATATGGCTAAAGGGAGTGTGTGTGGGGGGGGGGGTGATTAGCTTTGTCTGCAAATGTCCATAAGGTAGAGCTTTCCATCCCTTTTTCATTACAGAACCTGCGAAAGACTGTTACACTATTGTTTAGAGATACTGTCGTCCAGATGCCCTGGAAAGACTAAATTTAGACAATGACAGTGTGTCGGGGCGAGCTATTGTTAAGTGAACCCTTCATTAGCTCCAGTGAGCAGCAGAGAGGTCGCCCCCTAGCTTTAGCTGAGAAGTCTTAAAAAGGCAATGTTTGGAGAAGATTCTCTGTTTACATCTGGAGAAACAGAGGCTATTAAAACAGCAGCCAGCTCGTACCTTGTGGCTTGGCAGCTTTGAGCGATATTAGCCATGCTGATAAGTTCTTTTTCTCCCAATATTAGACGTCATACATAAGAAGCGTAGCTGTGCAATTTCCCATTGTGCCAGAATTTTATACTGTATGAATTGAATTATGGTTAGTGTGTACATTTTTTTTCTCTATATATATGTTGTCAAAATGTAGAGATATGCGTGTCTGCGGCACTCCGTGTCTGTTAGGGCTCTGTTTTGAAGTTGCAATCAGTATTTTGCCACAGACTTTGACCCCAAACAGAAGAGAAATGTGTTTAGTTTCAGTGATAGATGAATCGTTAGACTGGTGCACAGCTCAAATATACAAGGATAAATACAATCTGCAAGACTGTTTATGTTAATGTGTATTTTTGGGGGGCTGTTTGCAAACCGTGAGACTTATTTTGAATGTCTTTAAAGGAGTTCAAAGAAACAGTCAACAAAACAGGTAACATCTTGAAATCATTGCAAACACTGGAAATTTCACAGCCCATTTCTGTGAATAATATTTATGGGTGTTTTAAATTAGTAGTGCAAGGCAAATTTCACTATTGTTATTGCTCTTATGTGAGGTATGGTCTTGTTCTAAACCCCTAACCCTAAGTATAAAAAATGTTTTCATAATTCATTTTTTTCTGAAAATCACCCACAGCACCCTGTCATCATGGCCATAAGTTACACACATTGACTAATGTCAATATTAGGTAGTCATGTGTTAATAAAGTGATTTTTGTAGGTGATGTTTATAACAAAACGAAATTAAGCTAAGATTAATCATAGTCTTTGAAGTTGTCCTATTTGTTGATGTAGATACAGAGTCCTACAATGGTCCTCACAACACCTGATTCCCAAAACGCATGAGCATTTTGTCAAGAGCACGGTACCCACTCCAAACGCAGATAAACGTATAAGCCTAGACAGATGAACCACTTTGTAGGGGATACAGCAGTCTGCTGAAAACAGAGGAGTCAAAATCTCTTAATATAACCTTTTATTTTTGTGTCCTCTAATGTTTGTGTGGCAATATATAAAAATGCTAGCATTTCAGCATGTGACCTTGAAAGGACATTTATATGGAATGTCCTAGAAGCCTCTGCTCTGACTTGGATGGGTAACACAATGCACAAATGTATGCCTATCACTCAGACTCATATGTCCTCTGAATAACCTCTCTGTACTCCATGAATATATAGCAGTAGATCACTGATCTTTGGTCATACTTAGCAGACAGACATTATTATCTTTACACATTTAAGATTCATTTGCTTTACCTTCACATGCCCTAAAGATGAGAAGCCAGCCAGCCAAGGTGTTTAATTTAACCGGCCTGTCACATCTGGTTGTTCTTACTTCCACCAGAGCAGGTTCGGCACATCCTTTAGCACGTAGCCAAGAAGGTAAATGACAAAAGCCATGCATGTACACATGACAGGATGTATCAGCAAAGGGAGAACAATAGATTTTCAGTGTCTGACAGCAGCAGCTATGCTGTGTGTGTGATGGAGACCAGTTGAGAGCTCTTACTCTGCAGAGGTTTGTGCAAAACCTGATGATGCATGTTATCCCAGCATGACCTGGGAATGTTCCAAAAGACATTTTGTGTGCTTTTGTGCTTTGGAAGTAAGGAGATCTGAGGCCATCCGAGACCTTCTGCACAAAGGCCTTAACCTTGTCACAAATTTGCTTGCTTTGATTATTGACCTAGAATCTATTAAATTTTTATTTCATTATTTTACATTATCCCTCTAGTCACACAACTTTCTATTTATTTCTAAACGTAAAAGAAAACCAGATTTTTAACATGCCTCATGCCCTTTGGGTTTGTGAATAGGCTGCACGTACAAAAAGACTAGCTTAGTTTTAGTTCACAGCTATCTACTAGACACTGAAGATGATAAAGCTTTCAGCTTAGAGGGCTTTTCTTTAGAAGTCTTTTTCAATATGGTGCATTAACCCCTAAGATGTTTGTCCTTTTGTTGAGAATGCATTACATCACCAATTACTTGCAGCTCTTGCCCTTAAATGAGGAAAAAATGCAGGAGGTTGAAAAACAAATGCTCAAAAACAGCTCCTTGGAGTTTAATTAGCTGGAATGGATTTAGTAGAAAAACAGCACTGTAAATTAGACTAAACATTATATTGATTCATACCTCCACTAAATGATCATGCACAGGTGGCAAATGTCCAAGATGTCTTATTGTCCAGAATAGGCTGTTTTTGAAGCGATCTTTTTTCTATCTAAATAAACCAATTAAACCATAAAAAAATCAAATTTAAATCACGCAGACCTATGACTGCAGCATAATTCATGGGTCGGTCTGTCTTCAAAGATTGTTTAATTCTTTTAAAATCAATTCCTTAATGGATAAAATGAACAAGTTTGGTTACTTCCGGAACCCTACAGTTGCATTTTATTGAAAACAGGAACTTATAACTGTATCAACTAGATGAGAGAACACTTTAGCTGCCCTAGAGAAACCATCACCACAAACCACATGTTTGTGTTTACCGCCTTGCATGTTGGGCTCAGGACAGCTGAAACAGATTAGCATGTTGTGTCGTACAGGGAAAAAAGTGTTTTACCCATTGATTAACAAGATTAGTTTCCTTGGTGTCTCAGTGTAACTGTCATGATTTCCCAGGATTTCAATAGATCATCTGGAAATGCTACAGGTTTGGCCAGCCCCTTCAGACAGGAATTGAGTGCAGGGGGGGATCTGATCTAGCCACAAATCTCTTCTCTTCCTGCTTATACAGTGTTAAGCAAATGACCTAAAACATTAAACACCTTTTTAGTGTTAGTAACAGTGTAAATAATTTGACAAGACTAAATCCAGAACGGGTCATGTACAACAGCCAGTCATGTGGACAAACTACACTCTTGCCTTGTGGGTTGGTGAACTCAAACCTGTGTCTGAGTACGAAACAGGGTTTCACATAGATACGTTACTGTACTGTAAGAGTGTGGGGCTGTTACATTAGCGGCAGACTGACTGAAAAGCTAACTGCATTTTTGCTTTTGTTAGACACGCATACGGCTCTGCATAAACCTTAAGACAAGACAACCGATAATTACAGCCTAACATCATGATGTAACCAAGAAAATTATATTAAACCATTAATATATATAAATATATAAGCCATTACATGACTGACAATTTTATTTAGTGAAATATTTATTCATTTTATATAAACATATAAAACATTTAAATACAGCATATCTGTACATGGGTTTTGTACACACGTTTTTGCAGTGCTCGGCATGGGTGAAGTTTCTTGCTTTCGGAAAATGGCAGAGTGGGTCACCCAGAAAAGAACAAAGCAGAGCAGCAAGAAGGGACTTGCGTGCATTAATAGCTCCTGCAATCTCCACCCTCTCCTAATGAGACTGTTTTCCTCAACCACACACAAGTTGGTGAAATCTATTTTGCAGCAAGCAAGCAAAGATACACTGTGCATTTAGTTTTAATCCCCATGTCTTTTTTGTGCACACAAAACAAGCAACAATGTGATAGACTAGACAGAAAAGCAAAAGAAAGGAATAATCTATAAACATGTATTGCTTTAAGTTTTAATGCAGGTTTAATACAGCATTATTAAGATGCTTCACCCTATTGAGAGAGAATGTGTGTGAGAAGAGTGTGTTTTAAGTCATCCAAAGATGAATAAGGGACCTGCCTGGCAACTTTATCCACTGTGTTTGATTTAAAATAATACTGCTGTAAATCCATAAAAATGTGGGTTCAACTAAGGGAAAAACACACAAAAAAAATAACTTGTGCATAAAATACTGTCAAGCATTGGTTACTCTTCTCATACATTTCTCTTTGCTCCACATTATTATTTTTCTTTATGAAGACCACAGGGAGAAAATTGAGGTATATTTATTAACCAATTCTACCATGTTCCCCTCATGGACCAAGAAACATTCGATCTTTTCACCACGTCTGGGTTAAACTGACTCGCAGAACCGTTAATAGTGAGACACCCTTATCGAACATCCAAAACCAATTTTTCATCCTTTGGGGGAAAGGTGAGAGAAAAACAAGAATAAAATCTGAAATAATTTAAAACAGTCAAAACATTATACTTTTTCAAAAGGATGAGAGGTTTAGGGTGCAAAAAAAACAACAACATTGTTTTAAAATAGGCCTCCAGAACAATGATACTCCCATTAAGAGCACAGATCCCAACCAAGAAAATAGCCAAACACCCTGCCCGGGTGAACAAACAAAAAAAATCTGCCATAGGCTTGTTTGGCCCCAACAAATCCGAAGCAAGTGATTTCACACACCACCTGTTGTGGTTCTGCATGTGTTTTCTCGTGTACACAACTGTAGCACCATATAAACTCTTTAAGTGTGCTGCAGGTAAGCAGCAGGTTGCCTTTCTTTTTCCATGTTCAGAACACAAGCAAAGCACCTTGATGACAATTATTTTAGTCCAACAAATTCACACAAGTGAGCATTGGCTGACAGTGGCGGATTTAAAGCCATCACTATGTTTTATTAACTCTGAACTTAAGGCAACGGGCAACACAAATGCCTTGATGTTCCACACTGAGGTTGTGTCTAAGATACCACTCTGTTCTTGAACAGTAGACAGCAGTGTTGGTCAGTGGTCAGAGCCTGGCAGAGTGCTGATGTGGAGCTCTCCACACATCCAGGCTCTTTGGCTGAACACTGGTAGTTTTAAATGTAGTCGTCATCTACCGGTTCTCCACGAACATCGCAGTAGTGGATGAATACGACCACCACACGCTGGAAAACGGCCCTTCGTGTCTGCCGTCGCTCAGAGATCTCCTCACCGATAGTCTCCATGCAGATGTCGGCCGAGAGCTGGCCTTTACGCCGCGGCGCGTAAATCGTAGCTGACAGACAAATGAACGTTTCAGAGAGTGAGTTGAGAAAAGGGTCAAGGAATGTAAACACCTGTTTATTACTATAATTTTTAAGCAAATTTATTCATTTCAAATGAGAAACATTTCAGCTAAAAAAAAATCACGCCCTAAAGGCCTTTATTAAAATTATATTATAACAATGTATTGTGACAGATTAAAATAGTTTTTATTTAGTCACAATGTGTTTACTTACTGTTTTCATCATCCTCAAAGTCATATCGAGCATAACTATTAGGTTCTGCTGTGCGTAAAGAACGAAGCCATGGAAAATCAGTCATCATGGAGTATGGCGCCCCATCGACTACTCCTGTGAGAAGTTAAGCAGCAACACTTGAAAACAACTCAAACCGAAAGCCATTTTGTAAATACAATGAAACCGGGAGTTTAAAAAGGCCTGCGGATGATCTTTGATATTAATACAATTTAATCAGGAAGTGGAAATGTATATGTAAATAAATCTCCCTGTCTCACAGACACATACACCTCTGGCTGTGTTTCCAGAGGAAGTGAGCTGAACATGGAGCTTGTGTCAAAGGACCCTCATCTGTTTCCTCTCACCCTCTATCGTGTAGATGTCTCGGCCCCAGGGATAGCTGGGATACTTCTTTACATCCTCCTCTGTCCGTGTGGCCTCCGGAAAAAATTCATATTTGATGAGCTCTCTTGTGAAAGAATAAAAAAGACAGCGTGGTGAGCTTTTTGTCTGTTTTGAAGAGAAAACAGTGCCATCTGGTGGACAAAGCAAGAAATTTTGTCCAAAAGATGAACCATTTGTAAAGCCTGCATATTATTAACAAATGTTCAAGTGCAATAAAACAAGTCAAAATTACACATTTATTATTACTGTTTAATGTAATGCCAGAGTACTGTTTGTTCATTGGGCAATTCACTCACTGGCTAATGTTGGCAATGGTGTCCATCCAGCTACGCACTCGCACCTTGTTCCTGACATTGGGAGGATTGCTGAACTCATGGATAATGGCAATATGGTATGGATACGGACCACTAAAGAGCTTCTTTTCCAGTGCCAGAGAGTCAATCTACAGACGAACAGTCAAATGACAGATGATGATAAGGCAATGCCTCTTCTCAAGCACACGTTCATGTTGTGCATTAAATGGCCAAAACAGCACTGATTAATCTGGTGTAAATGAGCGTTTCTTTTACATTTGAATAGTTACAGCAACAATATTATTAACACTATACAAATTTCTATGAAAAACAATATAGCACATAATTCAGTCTGTGTCAGATTCTGAATCTGAAATATCAACTGAAGTCACAGATAAGAAAATAGCATCTCCTTAATCAGCTTTCTCCATCTGTGCATCGGTCTCCACTTCAGAACTGAAATACCTGCGTAAATCCATGCACATCTTATTTTCACACACAACTTTTTAAATAAAACAATTGTATTGAATTTCACGTTGTTTGTACAAGTTTGTAAAATCAATTTAAATTCTATTAAAAAAAAATCTCTCTCTGCATTAACCTAAAACTTTAAAATTAAAACTGACTATAACTTTTTCAACCATTAATCATTTAGTTTACATAACACAACAATTTTTGCTGCTATGGCAACCTCAGTGTTTGCTGATAAGCAGAGCTGACCTGTTGCATAGGCCTCATGTAGATGATACGGTTTCTTTCCGGGGGCATCCGTAAGATCTGATCCAGCACCTGCTCCATGTCTAGCTTTTTACACTGCGCGTAGTCAAAGCGGTTCACAATAGGTGCACTTTCCACTACCAGGTGTTTCAGCACCCTGCAGCGAGTGGCTTGGGGGCAAAAAGAAAACACTCATGATTAGAGGGCTTTGCTAAAATTTGATTTACATATGGTTGCTAACATGCTCTGTTACAAACTCACCGTGGACAAACATCATTTTGGGGCACTCCTTAAGAACCAAGTCAGTGATGCCACAGTTTGTAAGGGTGATGCCCACCAGGTTCTTAGATTTAAGGTTGAGTACCTGTGCAATTAAAAGATTTCTTAAGCTACATAACTAACTGCATTGAAGAAACATTTAGTTGAAACAAACATGATAAACTCACCTGCACATGGTCATCTTCAGTCACAGGGTCGCTGGTGCTGGTGGATTTGTCTGCCATACGTTTCCTCTTCACTGCAGCCCGTGGCTTTGCTTTGGGCAGCTCTGGACAGACCAACATGTCAAAAGGTATACTAAAAACAACCAAAACTGTTTAAGTTTAATTAAATTTTTATTTTTGCAGTTTAATTAGACATCTGGGTAAATGGGTGGGGTGTGTTTTGGGTTGGGTCAAGAGTGTAATTACATAAAGACACTTCAAATATTTCAATTTCCAATTTAACAACATGTACACAATAGGTACAGAGTAAGTACATTGTGGTTAAAGGCACTTAATATCAAGTGGGACCTGTAAATATATTAATATGCTACTATACTATTATAATATATATAATATATACTATTATATATATATACTATTATAAGCATGTTACTAGTTACCAGTTACCAGTCTTTAAAGGCAACACTCAATTTTACACAAAATACAGGACCACAGTAACAGTTGGTCCCTCTCTGTCCACCAAGAGGCCCTCAGCCTGAAAAAGACTGCTGCTATAGATTTACCTACATTTATAAGAAACTTACTTTTTGTGCCATTAGTGGCTTTGATGCAATCAGCTCCAAATAGTTTAGCTGCCAACTTTAGTACACATATGATATGAAAATAATCTTCCTGTTATGAACACAGAGTGATAAACTGCAAAATATTTGGAAGAAGATTGATCCCAACCCCTACAGCATTCCTCCATCTGTTTTTATGCTATGCACAAATGGCACACCACAAGACTCAGCCTTCGCCCAACTGTGCCTTTTTCCATTGCTCGCTGATGTCCTCCTGTGTGGCCATTCTATCTTACCTGACTCGCACACCAGGGGCACAGAGGAAAGTCTGCTGCAGGCTCGTGTGACTGGTCTTCTGGGGAACTCATCTGTTGGGCTTCTGTGTGATGAATCTGGTGGTCTATGGCCTTGCGGCTGGCCTGCAGGCCTCTCAGTATGCCCCTCAGATGAGCTCTGACGTCTGAGTGGAGCACTGGAGTGCCTGTCCTCCATCTCCTCTCCCCATGCTCTCTGTTCAGGGTTGTGATGTTCTGTGCTTTGGTTGCCGACCCCTGCTGTCTGGCCGTGGCCCCCGTGAGTCCTGTTTTCAGAAGCAGAACGGGACCTGCTGCACGTGCAGCGTGTCCTGACCATGTCTTCCTCTGCCCTGCCCGCCCCACCCTGATCCTCCTGATTAGCAGAGTCTTCCCTCCAGCGGATGGAGCAAACACAGCTGCCGGTAGCATAGCCTGAAGCCGGCCCAGCCCCACTGGTTCTGTCTCTGGGCCCACGCTCAGCTGTCTCAATGGCTGCCTTCATGTCTGCTTTGATCTGCTCGCTGGTTACCTGGCAGCCTTTTTCACAGCTGGCGTCTTGAGGCTGTGCTCCACGTCTGCGCAGAGGAGTTTTCCCTTTACCTATCACAATGTAGAGGAACGTTTGTTATATATGAGCATACAACAAGCTGGTGCATACACCCTCATTGCTGATAGGCTACAAGAGTGGGATCAGTCTGTTTCATTTAGTTTTTTCTCCTGTTTACACAGCCAGGACTATGTGCAAACACAATTTTTCTCAAACACACAGACACACACACACAGAGCAAATATTCACAAAATGTTGGGTTTGGCGATCCATTTTAACAGTATCCATTTTAACAGCACTCAGAAACTCCATCCTTTAACAGTGTCTGACAACGATTTGCAAGTGCCCAGAATTAATTTATTTTTAATCTTAGTTGCTGATTTGAGGCAACATAAGCAAAAGCAACGGTTAGTGAAGTTGAGCTTTAACTTAACAAAATAAAAAACCTTAACAAAAATACGAACACTACTACAAGCCCACATCTTCCAATGAGTAGAAAACAGTTCAAGTCATTTACCTCCAGTCAGATACTGTAGCTGAGTTTAGGTAAGATAGAGGCAAGATGGCATTTACCCTGTTCTATATAGTTTGTCCTTTCTGCCCACAAGCAGAGATATAATTAAAAATGCAATGCAATGCAATAAAAACCATGTCATATTCTTCAAAAATGCACATTTTGTGAAACCAAAACCTATTTAACATGACTTGGTTTTTACCAGCTATTTGTCATTATATGTCCCATAGCTACAGCTTGTTGCTCACCCCACCAGTAATGTTAAAGCAAACAGACATTAAGAACATCTGCTACAACCAACAATACAATGACAAGGTATAAAGTATGGGAATAGTTTGTACTGTGATCACATGCAGTAGTGGTAAGATGGATTTGGAATGTTAACTACCATGTGGAGTCACCGGTGTGCTGCTTTTCTCCTGGGCTTCTGTCTCTGGGTACTGGCCTTGAGAGCGTCCGCCACTCTGCGTCCTGATTTGACTGTACTCATCCTCACTGTCCGAGTCTGACACGACCACCGGCTGCTTCTTCACACTGGTCTGAACTCCGCTTGGCCCTGGATGACCCATCATGAAATGAAAAAGAGACAATGTTAATTCTTTATAACTTCAAAAAGCCATCTCTGGACTTATTTACAGTGCTTTCTTCACCTGCTTGTTCTTCGTCCTGGTCAAGTGAGGGATTAGCTGTCTGGCTAGACCCTTGGATTGCTTCTTCTGGATTGATGGCATCAAAAACAGGCTCAGGATCCAAGTTCTCTGCTACCATACCTTCCACGTCAGGAATTTCTGATGAAAGCCAGCAAAGTCAACCCAAACCCTTTGGCTACCATACAAGCACCATGTATTAGTTGACCTAACACATACCCTCTGCGCCACGGTGTGGTTGCTGAGGCACATCTTCACGATTGTTGTTATTTGGTGGAATGTTGGCATCATTATTGTTCTGGTGATTGTTGTTGTTATTGTTATCATTCTCATTGTTGGAATTCTGATTGCTGACTAAGGCAGATGATACACCTATACCCGTGCCTGCGCTAAGTCCCACACGTGCGCAGCCCTGCGGTAAACAGATTGCACGAACATGCCTTACAACATTTCAGATACTATTATTCGGGTAACTTAGTTAAACTGCATTGTGGTTATACAATTTTTGAATGGCACTGTACAAGCATCAGACTCACCTTCGGAGGCTCACGAAACATCTGGTCCAGACAGATGAATTCCAAGCTGGGAAGCATTTCGATGAACTGACTGAAAGACTCCAGCTTGATAGCATGACATCTCACCAGAGTGAGGTCAACCAGCCTACTCCAGCGCGAGTGATCTGAAAAATACAGCGGCTGGTCTATGAGGAATCCATGTAAAAACATACATTTGATTAAAAATCAGGCTCACAAGCATTCCTAACATTGTAGATTGAGGAGATGAAACTTAAACGAAAGACTCTGCAACACACTCGAACAGAGTACCATTGTGAGTTTTTTTTTTAAAACAGATTATTTTTTCTATAAACCTTAAGACTAAGTTTGGATTTACATCCAAACTTTACATTCAAATCAACAGAATAAAATGAAAAACAAGTTCCTCCCAACAAAATTTGTGGACAGTGGATTTTGACAAAAAACATTTTGTAGAATTTTCTCCTAATAGTAAAAATGTATGTGGAGTCTTCAGTAAATGAGAAAAGCATATATTAACACCACTAAATTGATTACCTGTTATCCAGTTGTGTGGGTTGTGAAGATGTGGACAGTTATAAATGACCAGATACTTGATGGAGGTGAAGACCTCATTAACAGCCTTCATTCCAATGTCTGTGATGATCCCTGGATTCTCAATCACATCAGCAAGACCATATTTCACTAACTCAGCATGGCTCATTTTACCTGTGGGAAAACAACACACATTTGTGTAAACTGTAGCTGGACACATACATATATTATATATCCTTTTGGGAGAGAGCTCCATTACATTATATAACTAAGACATACATTGCAACAGGAACTCATCAACATATCCGAGGTGCAAAGTCTCAAACTGAGGGAACTCCAGTTCAGCCATCTTTAGTGCAGAGAAGACTCCATCTTTGGTTAAGGAAGGCTGGATTCGAACTTCATGCAACCTGTGAAATAAATTGATTTGGTCAGCACCTATAATTCTAGTGCGAGCCTATTACGCACCCACTATTACGAATTGGCTTACCTGCGAGCAGCAGTAATGATGAGGTAGCCCAGGTCAACTTCAAGTGCATTCTTACAGGCACCAAATACGATAGTGTGCAAATTACGAAACCCCCCTAGAAGACGGTCACAGCAAGACCATAATACAAACTGTAAATATATAAACATGCTATGTATGTATTAAACTATGTATGTATATATACTGTGCTATATTGCTTAAAATGAAAGATTAATAAAACAACCCTGCTGTAGCACAAACGTCTTCTAGAAACTAGCAAGTAGAGGATGACAAACTGACTGTCCAAATAAAAAAATAAAAACAAGCAAGATGATAATATATGATTAGATACAAAAATGATTTTAGCCCCATGGTGGGAGGGGAAAATGATCAGTAAATAATGGCCTTTATTTTGGTCTGATCCCTATACAAAGCTATTATATGGCTTTAAAATAACAATATAGTGCACTAGCCAGTTTTAGTGTAATTTGTTTGTCATTTTTGTTGGTTGATATACATGACCATCCATATTTGTTGTGTAAAGTGCTCTGACATTGTTTTTGTTTGCACTGGAGCAACACAAAAAAACAGTGAAGAAAAGTCAAACTCGATAAAATTTCACACAAAACTCAAAAAAGGACTGTTCTTGTGTACACTGTGCACAGGTTTACAGCCCATGGCACTGTAGCTAACCTCCCTGGACGTGGACGGAAGAGCAAAATTAATAAAAAAAATTACAACAAAGGATTGTTGAAATGGTGGATAAAGAACCCAGATTAACTTCCAAACAAATTCAAGCTGATCTGCAGACACAGGTTACAACAGTGTCAGCTCGCACTATCCGTCGCCATCTGAATGAAAAGGGACGCTACGGTAGGAGACCGAGGGGGACACACTGGCATAAAAAAACAAGATTGACGTTTGCCAAAACTTATGTGAAAAAAACAATCCTTCTGGGAGAACGTACCGTAGACAGATGAGACCAAAGTAGAGCTTTTTGGTAAAGGAAATCATGGCACTGTCTACAGAAAAAGAAATGAGGCCTTCAAATAAAAGAACACAAATCCCTACGGTCAAACATGGTGGAGGTTCAAAGATGTTTTGATCTGAAATCCATAGAACACCTGTGAAGAGATCTCAGTTGGGAGACGGCATCCTTCAAATCTGAATGACCTGGATCAGTTTGCAAGAAAAAAGTGGTCCAGAAATCCAGTAGAGAAGTGTAAGAAACCAATTCATGGTTACAGGATGCGATTGATTTCAGTTATTTTTTTCTAAAGGGGGTGTTACCAAATATTAAGTTAAGGGTGCCAATAATTTCGTCCAGTACATTTTTAAGTTCTGTGTAATTGTATCAGATTTGACTTTTCTTCTGTTTTTTTGTGTTCCAATTCAAACAAAAAATAAACGTGAGTACTAAAACATTTGCAACTGCAACAATTTTCTGAGACAAGGGTTGCATTTTCTGACAGAATTGCAAGGGTGCCGATATTTTTGATCATGACTGTATATGTTACACAAGGAGCTTAGGCAGTGTTGTGCTTACCTGACCTCCAGCTATCCTCCACCACATGCTGAATTAGTCCCCCTAAGAAGGGCACCCTCACCAGCTCCAGCTGCTCTAGGTTACGAGCAGACGCCAAGCCGGTGACGAGAGGCACATACTTCAGAGAATTTGTGGGACCGGCACAGTTCCTCATGACAAATGTACGCAAGTTCACACAGAGAAAGTCTTTAAAGGGCTGAGGCTTAGTAAGGCGAACCCATTTCAGATACAGATGTCTGAGCATGGACAGACATGGGATTTCTGGCACGTTCACACCTGAAGCGAATTGAGTTAGGTTTATAACAGAACTGAAAAGATCCAAGTGATGTTAAAAAGGTTCAAAGATCATCTGAAACTCACCGACAAGATGGAGAGTCTGAATTTTAGCTGCAGCTGGAATGGTGAGTTTGTTCTCTGATGGAATAGGAAAGGCCCCATTTCGGTTCCTAAACTTGCCTAGAATGTGCACCTGAGGCATGTAGTTCCATATGGCCTCCACAAGCTCGAGGTGAGATGTCTCCACACCCTGTGAGTAGAAATATTCACATTATATTCATCTGCGGTAAAACACAGAGACTGACCACCATTGCCTGAAAGCATCAGTCTCTTTACTCACAATTAGGTTAGGGCAGGCCTGCAGGGCCTCCAAAACACCAGGAATACTGAAAGCCTCATAACCTCTAACCCTTCTTCTCTCTAGGTAACGTGGATGTAGACCATACAGCTGCTCCAAATCGGGCATTTTTTTCATCAGCATGAGGAAACTGGAGTCTGTAAAACCTACATTATGTACACAGCGGTTGAACTACTGCTTAGTTATAACATTGGGCATTATACAGAATCAAAATTGTAAATTTACAGTTTTTCAAAAAACAAAGGGGTAAATTTACTTTAGAACTAATCATAGCATCACATATCATCGAATACAACTGCAAAAAATACAAATGTATTGTAAAATTTTAAGTAAATATTTAGTTACATATTGAGTAAATATTGTGTAAAATAAGTTTCCCCTTCATTTCAAAAATTGGGCATATGTTTGTTTACCCTTATTAAATTGATATACAGAAGGTTATTGAACAACCATGGCCTACTGAACAAAAGAGGAATGTTGTAATGTCAGCTTCTAGTATTCACAGCGATCAAGGATTATATTGTGAATTGTAAAATGTAAATAAAGCTGAAGATAGTAATACACTTTTAACAGTAAACAAAAACATCCAAAACAGACAGTCTGCAGAGATTTTTTAAACTTTAAGTGACAAATACTCAAATTTAGCAGAATTCTGCTAAGCTTTCTTACATTCTGTGGAATCATAACCATTGTTCTGATATGTCACTTTATTAATTAAAAAACTTGAACTGAATAATAACTCAAAACATATGTCTGTCTGATGGTTAGTGTTTTTGGACAGTCAGCCCTCTGTCTATTTACGATTTAGAAAATGTTGGATAACTTGTAAATGACCCTCCTTTAGTTAAAACTAATTAAAAACAAGTAATCACAAATAAACATAGACCTGCAAAAATCCTTTAGAGAGACAGTGTACATGTATGGACTTTACAGTCAAATTTTACAAAGTGCAGAAATATTCTGGTTTCTGCCTACCTGAGGGCATGTACTCCCACCAACGACTTGCACAAAGATCAACTACCTTCACCACCCGCAAATACAGAGTCACTGCCTCCCGCAACTTTCGTGACAGACACTCCATACACATTATGTCCTGCATGGGCAAGTATCTGTGGGGAGATTGACCTATGCATTATGATTCAAGCTGCAACAAATATCGCTTAAATTGTCACCAGTACTTATAATTGCTCATTATTCTGTATTACACAACAATTTGCTGCCCAAATATCAACATGTAAATAAGCAACAATGTACAGTCATCAGCATGTCCAGGACATAGTGTGAAGCACAAGGACCTAGTATCACCCTGACGGTGACTGGCTAACTGTACATTATCCCACTTTATACACGCCTACTTACTAAATAAATTACTGAAAGTGATCATGAAATATTAATATAAACCTAAATTATACATTAGCTTGTAGAGACCACAGAGAGAAAACGAGCACAGATATGCAGGAAACAGCAGTAAGTTATTATGTGCTGTTATACACAGTGATCATTATTCAAACATATCTGATCACTGAATGGTGCAACTGACCAATCAAAAGCAAGTATTTCAGATAGCTGTGTAATAAATGGTATTTGGTGTTGGGTGTGAATGTATGCATGTTGCACTGACCTGAATATGTGGCAAAGCACCTCATGTGAGAGCTCATTTATATAATCTTTGGGCTCCTCATGTCCGAGTGAGCTGAACGCTCCTGCCCCCATATTCTGCGTCCTAGTGACCTTTCGCCGTGGGCCCATCATGTCCAGGGCAGTGAGATATCAACCCAGGGACGGTAATAAACTCACTCCCTTTTCCTCTGCTTCACTTCATGAACACACAAGCTACACTCAACCCTATGTAAAAACATACATAAATACATCAAATAAACACCCATGGGTGTTGCTTTCAAATTAACATGCAACTATGACATTACATGTAGATCTGTCTAAACTATCATAATGCTTCAGAAAGACCCACTAACAAATGTCATTTTCATAATTGTCAAAGAAGCACATAAACCAAATCCTGTATAAACACCACGCAATAGACATTAATGCACCAAACTGGCTATAACACTCACAGCAGACAAGCAGGGTCTATGAGGATCTTAACAGCAGATGCTGAAAGGTGTCATGGCCCAAAAAACGAGGACTGGACCTACTCAGTGACCGACTGCATGTGGAGATGATGATGCTGCTTCTGGTTATATATCAAAAGCAATAGCTAGCTATCAGCTGTTAGCAAGCTTTCGCCACTGTATGAAGACGCAGGCATAACAGTGCTATTGAAACGTCTTCAAGAAGAAAACTGACGACTGAGATCGCACTGTCTATATATTTAATTTTCACTTCATACATGGGATTAGCGGATATATTGAAGATGCGAAGCAGCAGCAACTGCTCTGAATTCCCGTTTAGTCGCACTGTGAAGACAGCAACAGCAGCCTTACTGTTCACAAACAGGAAGTCGAGTTATATCATTTTGCTTTTACAAAATAAAAGACGCGAAACATGAAGATGGAAAGGTTGAGATATATAAATACAAAGAAAATGTAAAACGTGCTAACAAATTGTAGAGAATATAAGATAAAAAATAGAAAAAAAATAATAACTCAGTCAGGAAGGAAATGGATTATTAAAGGTATTTTAAAAATAGAAAATAATCAACTGAAAGTTGATTTGTTTCGCAATTATCGGGGGAATTTAAGAGATGAATAAATCAATGATTTTACACACTTCAATATAGTATCTGACGGTATGCACCTTTTATAACAGTGTATAACTGGTGATTGTTTATTGTTTCTTTCCCAAATTCTTGCTCAAAATTTAAAAAATAAATAAAAAATGTGTGTACTACAAATAGAGTAGGGAACATAGAAAAAAAGAAATAATTCTAAAGATAGAGCGTCTTAAGTTAGCACATTTAAAGATCGATCAAATATGAAGAAAAAGCCAAAAGAGAATTAGTGACTAGAATAAGCAAGTTCATTGACACACATGTACATTTAAATTTTAACTTTTAATATGTTATCAGAAACAGTTTATAGGGTCTCTCTTAAGTAGTCTCAACTGTATTTAGACACTAGTCTAAATGCTAAACTGTGTTTCTGTAGAATTCTCAAAGCTGTGAAAACCAGACATTATGTGCGATTAATGTATTTTAATTCAAAGTAAACAACTAACAGAAATAATTGAGACAACTTTTATTGAGTCAGCACGGCCGGCAGAAAAACATTTACTGAATTTCTCCTCCACCTCCTGTCCCTGTTTATATTTATTGGTGATCCCTCAAACATACACAGATGCGCAATGAAATAGGCAGTGTAAAAGACAGAGTTAAGAAACATATATAACAATATATTACCAGTCATGGGTTTGGACACTTTTTTGTACTATTTTTATGACTATATTTAACATTTTAGAAAATAACTAATAAATAGCACACATTGAAGTATGAGAATTATATAGTGACCAAGATATCCTATCTTTCAGTCAACACTTTTACCTTGTTTTTTAAAAAAAAAAAAACAAGGTATATAATGAATCCAGAAAAATACTGAAATTGGTTTTAACTATTCTGCAGTAAAATTACCAACCAGCTTCAGTTTAGACTTCACTGCTGTCTATCAGTAATGCTGGAGTTATTATAAACCTAACCCGACCTTTAAACATGAAACAGTGCAATATGTGCAATATTTAAACAAGGATTAATAAAACAATATTGAACTCAACATTTTCTATTTATTGATTTCTTGGAAACATAAAACATAGACCGATTCCTTTATTTAGGAACATTAGCATTAGCCCGAAGAGAGCTGACAGGGTGTTTGGCTGTTCTTTAATGCAAACCCCATTTGTGATCTTACACATCCCTCACTGATGACAGGGCAACCAATAATAGCAACACACATTCTGTTTTTTGCCTCTTTTTTTAGTTTTTCCTCAGCACTTGCTGATCCCAAAAAATTTATCTCTCACCAATACACTACACTACAATGCTTTGAAGTATCTTTTTCATATTACTGTAACAACAAAGAATTAGCAAGATACAAAAACAGAGTAATTAATAAAAAGTGTTCAACCGTGCAAAAGTCCAAATATAGGTCAGAATCTTTGTGGTGCCAAAGTCTGTTACATTACATTGCTAAACAAAACACATTATTGTGGTGTATATTCATTTGATTTACATACCGTGATGTTCATTGAATAAGATCATTAAATAATGATTTACCCCCATTTATTTATGTACTCATTTATTTTTATTAATATCCAACATATGTGATAATTATGCCCTTACAAAGAAAAACTAGTTTAAATATCAGGTTGGACACTTTTAATCCTTGTTAGTCAAAGGTTAAGATTAAATTTATAATCAGGTATGAGGCAAATTCAGATTGATTAATTTGAATAATCTTAGTTGTGTTTCTAATGCTCAGCCTGACTTTGTCTGACTAGAAACAAGTGAAAACTATGTTATTAAACTGCTTCACATTTTTGCCCTGTGACACTATGGAAAACCCTGAGATGGAGACCATTCCTTTATCTCTACTTGTGAGGACAATACAACTCCAACACAAGATTAAACAACATCAATAAACGAAGAATATGAATATGAATATATGAAAGAATAATAAAGCTAATAAAATAAGAAATGATGTCTGTAGTTTCTAGTCAGAATTTCAGTCATCTTTGAGATAGTACACATAGGTTGCTTTTAAGATATTCAGGTCCTCAGATTCTTCACTGTTATGATACTATAATGCCTTCTTTATAATGTGTTGGCCAATCCTGTGCACAAGCCACAACAATCTTACGAGTGGACTTTTGACCTGTCTTGTATTCACATTTTGGGTGTCTAGCCCCACTTTTTAATGTACACGTAATCACAGGAAAAGGTTGATTGCTCACATACAAGCCTCTGGTATTATCATATATACTTCCACCACCAGTACATACTGCTCTAACCGTATCTTTATTTGCAAGTATGAAGGTGTTGACGTCTTTGCAGTCATTATCAGTGTTGGGTTTCGTGATGTGTCTCTTGCGAATTTCACTGTCACATTTCTTCACAGTCATGCCACCATACACATGCTGTCTGAGGAATTTCTCATAACGTTGCCTTACATCTGCTGGTTGACCATCAGTGAACAATGAGGAACACAAGACCAGCAGAAGAATCACAGTAGACTGGTGGATCTCCATGAGCTGGTAAACAATCAATGCATGAAGCAATATCTACTGGAATTTATATAAATTGAGATGTGATTAATAAAGAAAATACTGTATAAAGACAACATACCTTGCTTTTGTAGACAATAATTTTTTTCCAATAGCTGCCTTGTTTTGTGTGATGAAAATGAAAAACAAGGTATCTAACAAATCCCAGAAAATACTGAAACTTGTTTTAAATACCTGTTCTGCAGTACAATTACTGACCAGCTTTAGTTTAGACTTCACTGCTGTCTATTAGTAATGCTGGAGTTTTTATTATAAACCTAACCCGACCTTTAAACATGACACAGTGCACATGTGACCTGGGTTAACAGGAAATGTTTAAGCAATATTTAAACAAGGATTAATACAACAATGTTAAACTCAGTGTTAAACATTTTCTATCTATTGATTTATAAAATACTTTCTGAACCTGAGATGAATGTTATGCTTTTTTGGCATGTAATTAATGACCTTAAAATGACCCCAAGCATTACATAAAACATAGACAGATTCCTTCATTTAGGAACATGAGCTTTAGCCATCAGAATGTTTAATGCAAACCCCATCTGTGATCTTATACATCACCCACTGATGACAGGGAAACCAATAATAGAAATATGCATTCTCATTTTTGCCTCTTTTTCAGTTTTTCCTAATACTCTAAGTTATGTTTGGGTGTTTAATGATTAGTGGCACATGCTGTTCCAAAATAAATGTACCGATAGTCTCTCACCGATATTCAAAAGATAAATATTATAGATATTTACCTTTGGAGTTTTATCTTTAAGTGCATCATTTTTTGAGACCCACTACACCGGCTTATTCAATGCTTTGAAGCTTATTGATATGTCATCTTAATCATATTACTGTAACAACAAAGAAATAGCAAGATACAACGACAGAGTAATTGATGAAAAAAAAGCTGGTGAGAACTGAAAGTCAGGAAAGAAAAGCTAGATTTTTCCCAGAATTCTTTGGCTTGTTTCAGTATTTGTAGCGTTCAGAAGTGCAAAAGTCCAAATATAGGTCCGAATCTGTTTGGTGCCAGAGTCTGTTACATTACATTGCTAAATAAAACACAATATTGTGGTGTACATTCATCTGATTTATATACTTAAAATGTTCATAATGGACAAATATACTTATAAGCTCATTGATTAATGATTTACCCCCGTTTATTTTATAACTCACTTATTATTATAACTTTTCCTTTATCATATGTAATAATTATGCCTTTACAAAGCAAAAACTAGTGTAAGAATCAGTTTGGATGATCATGTTAAATATTGTTGAACTGTCAACCTCTGTTCCTTTTTAAATTTGATTGCAATAAAATGGAGCCCAGGGGAAATGTCTGAGAAAACAGGTTTAGTCAGCTGGAGTAAACATGCTTGTTATCTTGTATCTGTGTCAGCTAGTAAACCCAGAAACACAGTCCACACTGGACGGGGCACCTGATTAACCCCTGAAACACTGGAGATGTGCACCCATTATAAATTAACTAAAAATGAATTGTTATTTAAGGTAAAAACATAATAAATCAATTGCTATATTTGCCTGAATTTAATTATCTAGGTATTTATAGAGATTTTAAAGACATTTTATGCATTGGAGCAACCTAGTGTAAAAAAAAGAATAACAGAACATAAACAAACAGCAACATTATATAAAGATATGTAAGGCTCATTTCAGCTTGACATTTGTACCTTTAAAATAGATTGGCAAGTTTTGTTCACACTCCAGAATAATTTTAGCAGTAGTGATACTGCTGACTGACAGTATTGCCTGCCAATGTATTGGTCTTGTCTGTACGTGTGTAGGTACATGTGACAACAACAAAAGGACATAAACAGGTTATTTCAGACATTAGTTGCGTTGTACAAATTGCTGTAATGATGTCTTCTGCTGTCCTTGACCAGTAGCAGACCAGTAGCAGAATCACAGTAGGCCGATGCCACTTGTGGCAGAGTCACAGTACTGCAGATATTTGGTAATAGTTTGGTAATAGTGCAGGTAATAGTAATAACAATAAGAAAGTCTGAGATTTAGGATTGAGGTTAAAGGTGGGGCTTCATTGTTACAGATAACAAACAAAACATTTGTTTTTGTAAGACTCAAGTCATATAAATATACACAAAATTGCTAACATGTGAATCAAGTTGGTCAAAAGTTTAGTTTAGTAAATTTAGTAGTTTAGTAAAGTTTAGTAAATTTTTAAAGCCACTTAACTAATTTAAAGCAAGAAACATTTGGGTCAAGCCTGTCAAAATATTTGATTGAAAATGGCAAACAGCAGAACATTGCATTTCATTTTAAAGCATGCATTTATTTTAATGTGAGACTATATAAAACCTGTTTATAGATCCAAACACCCACAAGGTTCAGGTCCAGTTCACTAGGTCTCTATAGACTTTTCTTTTTTTAGAAAAATGATTTTGTCCTTTAGTCAAAGATTAAACTTAAGCATAAGGCAGATTCAGAAATGGAGTGTAAAACAGCAGACAGGAGACGAAGTGATGCTGAAATAAAACAAACAGAATTTATTGAATAATCTGAGTTGTGTTCTCAATGCTCAGTCTGACATTGTCTGACTAAAAACAAGTGCAATCGACGTTACGCTATTAATAATCTTGAGATGGAGACCATTCCATTATCTTTACTTGTTAAGACCCTACAAACCAACACAAGATTAAACAACATAAAAGTAATGTATAGAATGTAAAGAACAGAATAGGTAGAATACAATGAAATATAAAAGAATAAAGAATAATAAGGATAATAAGAAATAAAATACAACAGATGTATGTCTGTATTCTCAAGTCAGAATTTCAGTCATCTTTGAGATGTACAAACACATTTGGTTGCTTTAAAGATATTCAGGTCCTCAGATTATTCACTGTTATGGTACTATAATGCCTTCTTCATAATGTGTTGGCCAACCCTGTGCACACCCCACAACAATCTTACGAGTGGACCCTTGACCTTTCTTGTATTCACATTTTGGGTGTCTATCCCCACTTTTTAATGTACACGTAATCACAGAAAAAGGTTGATTGCTCACATACAAGCCTCTGGTATTATCATATATACTTCCACCACCAGTACACACTGCTCTAACCGTTTTTTTATTTGCAAGTATGAAGGTGTTGACGTCTTTGCAGTCATTATCAGTGTTGGGTTTCGTGATGTGTCTCTTGTGAATTTCACTGTCACATTTGTTCACAGTCATGTGATCATACACATGCTGTCTGAGGAATTTCTCATAGCGTTGCCTTACATCCGCTGGTTGACCATCAGTGGACAATGAGGAACACAAGACCAGCAGAAGAATCACAGTAGACTGGCGGACCTCCATGACCTACTACGAAATACATACATCAAGGCAATGTTGACTAAATAGAACAATTTGTGTGATTAATGAAGAAAATATTCAATAAAAAATTGCATACCTTAATGTTTTAGGTAAAGAAATTTTTAATCCAAGAGATGTTTTTTGTCTGCAGGCTGTAAAACAATTACAAGCACGATAACAAACAAACAAAACAAAACAACAAACCTTCATAAAATACTGATAAAACAGTACAAAGTTACAATACAAAGTTTTGATAATGCTAGTGTGAACTATAACTCACATATTGCAGCAAGTCTGTAGCCTGAGTCTTGAAGTGTGTCTGTCTCTGTCAACTCAGGCTATTAATATTTTAGGTTGTGCAAATGAAATCATGACGATATCGGTAAACAGCCAATCATGTATAACATGAAAAGCCAGAGGAACTTGTGTTGTGTGAACTTCCCCATGTGGTGTGAGCACAACAGCAGCAGTTGATGTCTTCACTATTCGATTCACTTGCAATTCTACTCACAATTTTGCAAAATGATTTGAGCAAACACCACTCTTTAAGCAAACCATAAACAGTATGACACATGGAAATGCGAACAAATAATAAATAGCAGTTTTGTTATCTATTGTGATAGCTGAAATTTCAACTTGCTGGTTCTTTGTGGCTCATTACACTAGATGCTAAGTCATGTTTTCTAAACCAATGTTGCTTAAATGTAGAAAAAAATGGGATTAAGAAATATCACTTGCCACACTATTCATGCTTACCTTACAACATCTCAATGCTTTTGGTGTGTGAGAAGCAGATAAAGAAGTCAAGGTGTTTTTTTTAAATGTTGCATGCGAATTAGACCATTTTAGATTTGATCAATGTCTGTAAAAATGTCAACATTCACATGTATGTCTGCGTTTAAGAAACACTATTAAGCAATCATTTAAAAAATATTTTTTGCTATTCTGCTATTTTCTCTCTTGTATTTCAGCACATTAATAGTGGAATAATGTGAAAAATACATACAGTTTCACTCAGCAGTTGTCACTGGCTATAGATATGTAGATCTACGTAGATATAGATATTAAAAGTGCTGAAGGTAAAACCATAGACAGGTTTAATAAGGCATTCAAGCAGCCGTTTGATTGCAGTGCACTGCATTGACAGAAAGCTGATCAATTGAATCTGACCTACGGAGTTAATGAGACCCCATTTAAACACAACTGAAACAGCATCCAGAGTTAGAGAAGAGAAACATTAGCTCTCTAATCTCTGCAAACCTTTTCAAAAACCTGCAGGGGAATTTTGAACTCAACATTATGGTTACATATCAGAATTCAAAAGAGGACAAATTGTTGGTGCACGTCTTGCTGGCGCATGTGTGACTAAGACAGCAAGTCTTTGTCACACAGCAAGTCTTTGTCACAGCAAGTCTAAGCCACGGTTTCCAGGGTAATGTCAGCATAACGCCAAGAAGGACGAACCACATCCAACAGGAGTAACTGTGGATGCAAGAGGAAGCTGTCTGAAAGGATGTCTGGGTGCTAACCCGGATTGTATACAAAAAACATAAAACCACAGCTGCCCAACTCACTGCAGAATTAAATGTGCACCTCAACTTTCCTGTTTCCACCAAAACTGTCCGTCGGGAGCTCCACAGGGTCAATGTACATGGCCGGGCTGCTATAGCCAAACCTTTGGTCACTCGTGCCAAAGCCAAACGTTGGTTTCAATGATGCCAGCGGCTAAAATCTTAAACTGTGAACAATGTGAAACATGTATTGTTTTCTGATGAGTCCACCTTCAGTGTCTTTCCCACACCCGGGAGAGTTATGGTGTGGAGAAGCCCCAAAGAAGTGTACCACCCAGACTGTTGCATGTCCAGAGTGAAGCATGGGGGTGGATCAGTGATGGTTTGGGCTGCAATATCATGGCATTCCCTAGGCCCAATACTTGTGCTAGATGGGCGCGTCACTGCCAAGGACTACCGAACCATTCTGGAGGACCATGTGCACCCAATGGTTCAA